>LNAC01000073.1:3902715-3962945 GCA_002007465.1 Ailurus styani | reverse complement strand
CCCAGGCACCCCTGCTGTTTATTTTGTATTAGAAAGATGTAATTTTCTTGGATAAGGTATTTGGGAAATTTTCATAGTCTTAATTGTAGAAACTTGGAGTAATTATCCCTTAGATTTTTGAACAAAGATTTTTTTTTTTTTTTTTACTCTAAACCAATGAAAAATCTTCATTTATTAGCAAATACAGTTGAGAATTAAGATTTATGGTACAAATAGTGCCTTTGTCTTACAAAATTATTACTATTACCATTAACAAATAGTTTCTTTGAATAATAGGTGCCTGCAGATATATTTAAAATGTAATTTGGCTAACTCAAAGTTTTCAGAAATATTTGAATATAGTAAGTAAGGACAGAAGGGTGCACCTGGGTGCCTCAGTCAGTTGAGCGTTCCACTCTTGGTTTTGGCTCGGGTCTTGATTTCGGGGTCATGAGATCAAACTCCACCTCAGGCTCATGCTCACCAAGGCATCTGCTTGAGATTCTCTTTCTCCCTCTCCCTCTGCCCCTCCCCCCACCTCTCCCTCTCTTAAAAAATAAATAAATAAAAAGCACAGAAGAATACTTACGAATTGCTAGGTAAGAACCCTTGCCTTTCCTTATAGCATTCACAGGTAAAACAACATTTATAGATTCTAAACTCTCTAACCATGATCATACAGGCAGAAGTAAAACAAAAACAGAGGTATCACACTGCTGGATTTATTTAAACCACAATATAATTTCTTGGTCAAACAAATATTTCAGGCCAAAAAAAACTCCGCAATATTTCCAAATGATCATAGTCTACATAAAAATTTAATCTTGTAGAATTTATAAAACGATATTCTAAATAGGTGGCAACATTGAACATCTTCTTTCAAAATGAGATGAGAAATCTCATCAGGCTTTCCTTTCTTTGTGTGAGCCATGATTTAATGCCGGATTTATTTAAGCCATAATATAATACAGCTTATTTATAAGCTACCTGCTTACATAGTTTTTCCCATTATTAGTGACAGTTTAAAAGCACAAATTAGAGTGCATTTAAAATGTGTTTAAAGCAGATGAAGAAGTTAAATAGAATGAAAAGTACATCCTTCCGCTAAATAAAAATGAAACTTAAAGATAAAACAGAAACAACTCTTTTGGAAAGAAAGGTTAAAATATATTTCTATGAGGATATTAAAAATATTCTTACCGCCAATACATAGCACTGAAAATTAATTATTAATTAACAATATTTTAGCATAGAATGTAGGTGACTGCATACGTCTAAAAATCTGAGCTATAAGGTAACATTCACACAAACTGTTTTTCTTTGACAGCTGATTAAAGCTAATTTCGTTTTTAAGAACATTATCAATAAAAAACCCAGACAACCTGTCTTATCTCAATTTATTTCTGTAATACGTTGGAAAGGAACTTTTAGTATCAAGAACCTGTTTGAGGTTGATTTAAATGCTAGACAAGTGGACTAGAACTTGATCACTATTCGCAAGCTATTACATATGCCTGTCATCGGAACAGACTGTGAAAGGAACCAGTGCTTTATGTTGTCCTCCATTTTTTTTTCCACAGAAAGCAGGCATCTTGTAGTTCAAAAATTATAAAATGCTTCCGACAAAGACACATCTCCTTTGTGTATACTTCCTCAAACCGATCAAAAGCAATCACAGAGCAGTGATCTCCTCTATCTTGTATCTCCTCGCAGCATTACTTTATTGCCTTGCTTGGATCAACTTCTATTGCACGCCTGCTTCCTGTCCTCCTGCAGTTCAAATTCTACTCTGTTCAGTAGTTTTTCAAAACATCCCAGTTCGTTGTAAAATTAAATAAAGAAAACCTCTTTTAAAATGTAGTTGAGTGGCCAGAAAGGGGAGCCCTTACGCCCTACCACATGTCAATTGCAGACCCCAACAAAAAGAGATGCGCTTTATAGTCCCAGCAGGAAAAAGCCTACTTTGCTCTGAACAAAGATTTTTCGATATAATATACATCAGTAAAAGGCACTTATTTTAAGTTGCATTTAGATGAATTTTTGCAAACTAATCATGTATGTAAACACTAAGTATAGCACATAGCTGTAACTCTAGTGTTCCATGCTCCTTCTCCATCACTGTCCTTTCTTCCCTTCCATTCCCAGGTAAACACTTTGTCACTGTAGATTACATTTACCTTTTCTAGAAATTTGTGTTTAGGTTCTTTCACTCAGCCTATTTTAAGGATTCATCCTTGATGTTATCATGGATATGAAATATCTCAATAGTTTATTCCTTTTCTTAAGATTTTCTTTTTTAGAGCAGTTTAAGGTTTACAACAAAGTTGAGAGAGAGGTACAGAGATTTCCCAAATACCCGCTGCCTCCACACATGCATAGCCTCCTATTAATCAAAATCACTCACCAGAATGGGACATTTTTTACTAAGGGTGAACCTATCCAAAGTCCATAGTTTACCTTAGGGTTCACTCTTGGTTTTGCACATTCTGTGGGTTTGGACAAACGTATAATGTCATATATCCATCATTATAATATCATACAGAGTATTTTTCAGTGCCCTAAAAATCCCCTGTGCTCTAGCTGTTCATGTCCCCCTTGCACCTTTCCCCTACCAAGAGCCACTGATCTTTTTTTTTTTTTAAAGATTTTTTTATTTATTCATTTGACACAGAGAGAGAGATTACAAGTAGGCAGAGAGGCAGGCAGAGAGAGAGGAGAGAGGAGGAAGCAGGCTCCCTGCCGAGCAGAGAGCCCGATGCGGGCCTCGATCCCAGGACCCTGGGATCATGACCTGAGCCGAAGGCAGCGGCTTTAACCCGCTGAGCCACCCAGGCGCCCCAGAGCCACTGATCTTGTTACTGTCTCCATAGCTTTGCCTCTTCCAGATTGGTATATTAGTTGGGGTCATACAGTATATAGTTATATAAGATTGGCTTCTTTTACTTAGTAATATGCATTTGAGGTTTCTCCATTTCTTTTCATGGTTTTATAACTCATTTATTTTTAGTCCTGAGTAATAATCCATTGTCAGGATGTACCACAATTTTTTTTATGCATTCATCTACCAACAGACATCTTTGTTGCTTCCAAGTTTTGGCAGTTACGAATAAACATAAACACGCTGCTGTAAACATCCATGTATGGTTTTCGTATAGACCTAAGTATTCAGCTCCTTTCAGTAAATATAAAGAGTGCGGTTGCTGGATCATATGGTAAGAGTATGATTTGTTTTGTGAGATATCAGCAAACTGTCTTCCAAAGTGGCTTCACCATTTGTATTCCCACCAGCAATGTATGAGGGTTATTGTTGCTCACATCCTTGTCAGCATTTGGTATTATCAGTTCTGGCCTTTCTAATAGATGTGTAGTGGTATCTTATTGTTGTTTTAATTTCCATTTTTCTGATGGAAAATTTCCACAGCTGATGTCTAACATCTTTTCATTTGCTTACTTGCCGTCTGTATGTGTTCTTTGGTGAGGTGTCTGTTAAGGACTTTGGCCCATGTTTTAATCAGGTTTATTTTCTTATTGTTGAGTTTTAGGGGTTCTTTGTGTATTTAACAGTCCTTTATCAGATGTGTCTATTGTAAATATTTTCTCCCAATCTGTGGTTTGTCTTCTAAGTCTTTGGATACTATCTTTTGCAGAACAGAAGTTCTCAATTTTTAAAAAGATTTATTTAATTATGTGAGAGAGGGGGTAGAGGGAGGGACAGAGAGAAACTTAAGCAGACTCTGCACAGAGCTGGTAAACAGGTTTGATTTTACAACCCTGAAATCATGACATGAGCCGAAGCCAAGAGTTGGGTGCTCAACTGACTGCACCACCCAGGTGCTCCAAGACATTCTCAGTCTTGAAGTCTACTTTGTCAGTTATTTCTTTCACAAATTGTGTCTTCAATTTATATCTAAAAAGGCATCACCACACCCAAGTTCAACTAGGTTTCCTTCTATGTTATCTTATGAATTTTATAGTTTTGTATTTTACATTTAGGTTTACAATCTATTTTAGGTTAATTTTTGTTAAAGGTGTAAAGTCTGTGTTTAGTTTCACTTTTTGCATGTGATTGTCCAATTCTTCTAGCACCATTTGTTGAAGAAACTCTGCTTCATTTTATGGCCTTCATTCCTTTGTTAAAGATTAGTTGGCTGTATTTATGAGGGTCTGAAGGAGGCTCTTTATTCAGTTTTATTGATCTGTTTGTTCTTTTGCCACTACCACCCTGTTTTGATTACTATATAAAATACTTTACCTCTCTGCCTACTTGTAATCTCTCTCTCTCTCTGTCATATAAATAAATAAAATCTTTAAAAAAAAGGGGGGGGTTGCCTGGGTGGCTCAGTGGGTTAAAGCCTCTGCCTTCAGCTCAGGTCATGATCTCAGGGTTCTGGGATCAAGGCCCGCATCAGGTTCTCTGCTCGGCAGGGAGCCTGCTTCCTCTCTCTCTGCCTGCCTCTCTGCCTACTTGTAATCTCTCTCTCTCTGTGTCATATAAATAAATAAAATCTTTAAAAAGTAAATAAAATAAAATACTTTATAGAAAGTCTTGAAGTCTGGTATCAGCAGTCCTCCACATTGGTTCTTTTCTTTCAGTATTGTGACGGCTAATGTGGGTCTTTTGCCTTCCATATAAACTTCTGAATCAGTTTGCTGACATCCATAAAATAATTTGCTGAGATTTGGATTGGGATTGCATGGAATCTATAGATGAAGTTGAGAAGAATGGACATCTTGATAATGTTAGATTCCCTATCCATGAACATGAAATATCTCTCCATTTATTTAGTTCTCTTTTGATTTTGTTCATCAGAATTTTATAGTTTTCCCTCATAAAGATCTTTTATATATTTTGTTGGATTTATACCTAGGTATTTCATTTTGGGGGGATGCTAATGTAAATGATACTCTGTTTTTAATTTAAAATTCCACTTGCTCATTGATAGTATATAGGAAAGCAATTGACTTTTGTATATTAATCTTGTATCCTTCAACCTTTATTTTTAAAAATTTTTCAATATATATTTTTTAAAGATTTTATTTATTTGTCAGAGAGAGAAGGAGAGAGTACAAGCTGTCAGAGTGGCAGGCAGAGGCAAAGAGAGAAGCAGGCTCCCCACTGAGCAAGGAGCCTAATGCGGGACTCGACCCCAGTATGCTGGGATCATGACTTGAGCTGAAGGCAGCCACTTAACTGATTGAGCCACCCAGGCGTCCCTTTCAACCTTACTTTAATCTCTTATTTGTTCAAGGAGGGTTTTTTAATTCTTAACAATTTCCTATATAGATAATCATGTCATCTGCAAAGATATTTTTGTTTTCCTTTCTAATCTGTTTACTTTTGATATCTTTTTCTTGTCTTATTGCATTCTTCCAGTATGGTATTGATGAGTGGTGAGTGGGACATCCTTGCTTTATACATGATCTTAATGGAAAAGCTTCAAGTTTCTAACCATTATGTATGATGTTGGCTGTAGGTTTTTTGCAGATAGTCTTTATCAAGTTGGGAAGATTCCCTTCTATTTCTACTATACTGGAGAGTTTTTATCATGAATGTTGGATTTTGTCAAATGCTTTTTTTTGATAGGATCTGTGGTTTTTCTTTTTTAGTCTTCTGGTGGGATGGATTATGTTAATTAATTTTTGAATGTTGAACTAGCTTTGCATACCTAGGATAAATTCCACTTGGTCATGGTTTAGATTCTTTTTATATTTTTTTAGATTTGATTTACTAATATTTTGTTGAGGATTTTTGCATCTTACGTTCATGAGAGGTATTGGTGTGTAGTTTTCTTCTAATGTCTTTGTCTGGTTTTGGTATTAGGTTAATAGGTTAATGTTGGCCTCATAGAATGAGCTAGGAAATATTCCCTCTGCTTCTGTCTTTTGAGGGATATTGTAGAGAATTAGTATAGTTTTTCTCCTTTTTTTTTTTTATGGTCTTTTTTTTTTTTTTGAAGTAATCTCTGCTGCCAGTGAGATCTCTATCCTGAGATCAGAGTCACATCATCAACTGAGCCAACAGGTGCCCTGGTCCAATTTTTTTCTTAAATGTTTGGTAGTATTTACCAGTAAATCCTCTAAACCTGATGCTTTTTGTTTTGGAAGGTTATTAATTATGGATTCTTGAATAGATCTAGGTATTCATTCCTTTTTAATGCTGAGTTGTAGTCCATTGTATGAATATCTTTGTGCAGTTGTTCTGATATAAACTGGCTCCTGTTCTTCCTGGTGAGAAGCCAGTGACCATTCATATTATTGTTTTCATCTATGTATTATGTCATTTTTTCCTATGGCTTCTTTCAAGATTTTCTATCTTTAGTTTTCAGCAGTGTGACTTTGATCTGCCCAGGTGTGATTTTCTTCATATTTTTCCTGTTTAGGGTTTTCTGAGCTTCTTAATCTATAAAGTTATGTCTTTCATTAAATTTTGTGAAATTTTCTTTTTTTTTTTTAATATTTTATTTATTTATTTGACACACAGAGAGAGATTACAAGTAGGCAGAGAGGCAGGCAGAGAGACAGGGAGAGGAGGAAGCAGGCTCCCTGCTGAGCAGAGAGCCCGATACAGGCCTCGATCCCAGGACGCTGAGATCATGACCTGAGCCGAAAGCAGAGGCTTTAACCCACTGAGCCACCCAGGCGCCCTTTGTGAAATTTTCTGACATAATTTGTATATATTTTTCTCTGTCCCATTTCCTCCTTTCTTTCTGGGACTCTGCTTTAGTCCCTTTGATATTGTCCCCTAGCTCATGGAGGCTCCGTTCATTTCTTTACTATGTTTTTTACACTGTTCCTCATATTGGGTACTTTTGTTGATGTATCTTCAAGTTCAATTATTCTCTCTTGTATCATTTCCATTCTGTTGTTAAGCCCATGCAATGAATTTCATATTTCCAGTATTGTACTTTTCAGTTCTGTCATTTCAATTTATTTCTCTTTTACAGTTTCTATTTCTCTGCTGAAAATTCTTATTTGTGCACTCCTTGAGAACATATTTTTTATGTCCTTTTGCATAGTTAAAGTAGATGCTTTAAAATCCTTACCTACCAATGGTGACCTTGAAATTCTTCTTCATTGAGTTTCTTTTTTTGTCGACCAGGATTTGGGATCAGAAGGATTATTCTAAATAAGAAACCAACATGAAAGATACATACTATCTATTTACATGAAGTTCTAGGATAGACAAACCTATAGTGACAGAAAGCAGATCAATGATTGTCAGTGGCTCAGGATAGATGAAAGAGATTGATTGCCATATAGTAAATATTCAGGCTTACAAACCATAAGTTTCTGTCACAACTACTCAACTCTGTTGTAACAGTGAAAGCAGCCATGAACAATATGTAAGTAAAATGAGCATGGTTGTGTTCCCCAAAAAATGTTACTTATAAAAAAATAGGTGATAGCCTGAATTTGACTCAAGGGCCATAGTTTGCCAACCGCTGCTCTTGACTGTGGATCATGTTTCCTGTTTCTTTGTTTATTGGTAGTTTATGGTCGAATCCTGACTATTATGAATAATATATTGTAGAGACTCTGGATTTTGTTCTATTCCTACAAAAAGTCTTGGTTTTAAAAAAAATTTATCATATTGGGCTTAAACATCGTGCCCTTATTTGATGGCCAGCAGCTGTGGTCTCTGTTAAGTCTGTTTAGCTGTAACTGGATTCCTTAGAATCTCTTCTGTGCATGTGTGGTTCACGGATCATCCAGGTATTTGGGCAGGTTTATATTCAGAATGTGGGGCTCCTCATCTGTAACTCTTCTTTTTACGGTTTCCTACACATTTTGCAGTTGTTATGGTAGTTCGCAGTTTTGTCTTTTAGTTCTCAAGCTGGTAAGCCTGTAAGGTTTCTATCTCAGTTTTAGCCATCAGCACAGAGCTGGCTAAGGTTGGCTCTTAGGCAAATAGCTGTAAGAAACAGGAAACAACAGTGATACTCACTTTTTCCAGATGTCAAATCTTCTCCAATTTATGCGTGGTCCTTGTTTGCTGTCTAATGCCTTCAGGTAGATGCTTTTTTTTTTTTTAACATTTTGTTTAGAATTTATAACTTTTGACCTGTAAGATGTTAGTCTGTTAGGAGCAACTCTGTCCTTAATAGAAGTGGAACCTCTCCAGATTTAATTTGTAGGATAATTCTGTCCACATTAGATTAGATGGGCTAAAGTATAGAACAACTGGTGTCAGGAAGACAGAATTTCAGCCAGACAAAAATGAAGTCCTGATCTAATTGGCAAATGAACTGAAACGGGAGTATCCTGAGGTAGGATTGATAAGATTTGTTGACCCCTATAGAGAGAGGAGGTGTAATGACAATGAGATGTCTGAGATACAGAAATGGTAACTATAGGAAGGGGAACAAGTGGCGATGGCTTGGGGGTGGGGGTTGAAGATTCTTTTCTTTTTAACTGCAATTTATGGAGTTATACTTTATATATGATAAAATTCACCCATTTTAAATGATGTATACTGTCATGGAACCCCACCAGAATCATGATACACAATATTTCCACTACCCCAAAAAGTTCCTTCATGATTCTTTGGAGTCCATTGTCTCCCCTACCCTGAGCCATTGACAACCACTGATTTACCTTCTCTTACTATAGTTTTGCCTTTTCTGGAACTTCATGTAAATAGAATCATACAATATATATAGCCTATTGTTTAGGATATAGCTTTTGTGATTCATCCATGTTGTTGAATGTATCAATAGTTCATTCCTTTTTATTGCTGAGTGGTATTCCATTATAAAATTATCAAATTTATGTATTGACTAGTTATTGGACAATTGGGTTGTTCCCCCTTTTTTTTAAATCTGTGATAAATAAAGCTGCTCAGGTGTTTCTGTGGACATGTTTTTTTTTCTTTCTTTTTTTTTTTTTTTTTAAGATTTTATTTATTTATTTGACAGAGAGAGATAGTGAGAGAGAGAACACAGGCAGGGGAAGTGGGAGAAGGAGAACCAGGCTTCCCGCTGAGCTGGGAGCCCAATGTGGGACTCGATCTCAGGACCCTGAAATCATGACCTGAGCTGAAGGCATACTCTTAAGAACTGAATTTCCCAGGCACCCCATGTTTTATTTCTCTTGGGTAAATGCTTAGGAGTGAAATTGCTGGGCCGTATGTTTGCTTAACTTTATATGGAACTGCCAAACTCTTTTCCAAGGTTGCTTTACAATTTTGCATTCCCACCAGCAAGTGTATAAGCATTCCAGTTATTCCATATCATCACCAATACTTGGCATTATGAGTCTTTTTAGTTTTAGGCATTTTAAGAAGTGTTTAATAATATATCACTGTGGTTTCAGTTTGCATTTCCCTAATGACTATTGATGTTCACATTTTTTCGTGCCCTTATCTGTCATTTTTTGTTCTTTTTTTTGGTGAAGTATCCATTCTAGTATTTACCCATTTACAAAAAGCATGTTGTTTCCTTATTCAGTTCTTGATTCAAGTCCTTTGATCAGATACGTGTTTTGCAGATGTTTTCTCCCAGTCTGTGACTTGCCTTTGTGTACTTTTTTTTAAAGATTTTAATTTTTATTTCTTTGACAGAGAGACAGAGATCACTAATAGGCAGAGAGCCACGCAGAGAGAGGGGGGGAAGCAGGCTCTCCGCTGAGCGGAGAGCCCAATGCAGGGCTCGATTCCAGGACCCTGAGATCATGACCTGAGCCGAAGGCAGAGGCTTTAACCCACTGAGCCACCCAGGCACCCCTTGCCTTTGTGTTTTGTAATGATGCTTTTTGAAATGCAGCATTTTAAGTTTTGATGAAGTCCAGTTTTCCTATTTATCAGTTTTTTCTTTTGTGGCTCATGGATTTTGTGTCCCAAGAGCTCTTTGCCTAACCCAGAGCAAAAATCAATTTAATTAGAAGAATGACATTGTTTACCTCTTTAGTGTCTCTTTTTAGTGGAAAAAGCTTAATTCTCCTATCTACTTCTACATATAATCCATTGCCGTATGTTGTTTTGATTGAAGTATGTGAAGAAAATCTGGTCATAATGTAGATAGGTAGTTGAAAAAGTGAGGAGTATTTTAATAGCCTTACATTTTTTTAAAAAAAATTTCTTTAAAGTTTTTATTTGAGAGAGAGAGAGAGAGATTGCATATGAGCAGGGGGAAGGGGTGAGGGAGAGGGAGAAGCAGGCTCTCTGCTGAGCATGGAGCCTGATGTGGGGCTTGACCCCAGGACCCCAAGATCATAACCTGAACTGAAGTCAGATGCTTAACCAACTGAGCCACCCAGGAGCCCCTTAATAGTCTTTTTTAGATAATGGTAGATATTCTTTTTTGATAATACCCCAAAATTGAACTGGTATTAGTTTCTTAAAGGTTAGTTGAATCCACTGGCTTAAGGTACACTTCGAATGGATCTTTTAACTGTATTGTGTCAGGGAAGACAAACTTTTCCCTTGCCCTATTGGGTTTAATGTCTGAGGCCTGCAATTAAACTGACAAAAGGGAGATTAACAGGAGAGCGGCTTATATGTATAACTTGTATACAGGTGGGAGAGTTCAGTGATGAGTAACTCAGAAGGTTGGTTGGAATTTGGGGCTTATCTGCCATCCGAATTGGTGGAGGGGAGCAGGGAGAAAGGCACTTATGGGAAAACAAATGACTTCTTAGGAGGGTGGGAAGAAATGGCACTTAAGGGGCTTTTTGGAAAGATAAGTGGCTTTTCAGGAGAACAAACAGATTTATAAGTTTGTGATAATATTTGTCTATACAGGTATGAGAGGTTTTTCTGTCTCTTTCAGAACCATAAAACTCCCCTGGAGATTTAGGGTAGTTTTAATTCACATTCTCTCTCTTGGGAGTAGATCTGCTCTGAAGAGGAATTTATGACATCCTTATTTCCCAGAATTTGCTGGTTTTTAGGCAGATAAGGGAAGCTCCCAGAAGGCTTTTTTCTGCATCTGTTGAACCTCAGATGTCTTCAGCTTAAAATCATCTTTATGCCAACTCTTTGGTCCCAAGTGGGTTCCACAGTGGATTTGGTAACACAATGCACTGATAATTTGGAAAATACTAGTTTAGAGTTACTCAGACCTTCTAAGTGTTGACATGTTTTATTATATAGCATTTAAGGAATCTCATTTGTTTATGTCACTGTTGATCTCATCAGAATAGTCTTTAAGTAGTGGGGATCCTTCAAGCTTCCAGTGGCTGGCATATTTTCCAAAATTCTAATTTTTGCTTGAAAGCTCAGAATTGGTTATTGGCGATAAGTATACTGTCAATTGTTTTCTTTGCAGTAGCAGGAGTACTTCATTCATTTTCAAGGATCTATCTGCCAAATTCTCAAGTTCAAATAACCATAGTTTGTCTCTCAATTGTTCTTTTAACTAAAAATGGTGTTTCATGATAAAAAGGCTAGCTGAACTCACAGTTCAAATGGTCTCACAAGTGCTTTTCCATGAGACAACCGCATACTTGGGCATGTACCATTTTATCAAACAGAATATTTTAAAAATATGTAGTTAGAGGTCAGGATTTAATAAAATTGTTATTTTGTATGGCTTCATCATGACATTCTTAAGTAAAGCTTAAACCATGACAATAAAAGGTCATTCAGCTTAGGTTATGGGAGCATCACTTGTGTTTGTTGCCAGGAATTCACAGACAATATTATCTCTGATGCTTAGTTGGTGCAACTACTAGATGAATAATATCAAAATAGCGAGTCTAAGTGCAGCTGTAGATTTGTCTGTTTGTGAAGCACAATTACAATTCTGCAGATGAGATCTTAACTCTCTCACTTCAAGTGTGTAGCAAAATCTTTAATTTGGTGAGTTACTACTGTGTCATTAAAAAGTGACATTGCCGTGACTTGTTTTACTGACTTTTCATCCAGCAGGCAT
Organism: Ailurus styani; assembly: GCA_002007465.1. Classification (NCBI taxonomy): domain Eukaryota; kingdom Metazoa; phylum Chordata; class Mammalia; order Carnivora; family Ailuridae; genus Ailurus; species Ailurus styani. Next base: position 3,951,096 of record LNAC01000073.1, on the reverse strand, counting down.
GTAGCAATGTCAGCTGGACAAGGTTGTGCTTCTCCGGTTAATGAAGTACAGTAATTTCCCCGGGTAAGATGCTTCAGTGGCTTTTTCATTTCTGGTTTGAAAGGCTTTAATGATTTTTATGAATTTTAAAGACTTCATCACATCTGCATTTAAAATAGTCAGGTCCTTTTTCTTTAAATTCTGAATGATCTTGAAATGTCACTATAACTTAACTGGCACAATATAATTAGAAAATGTTCTGTGGCTTAAGATGCAGTGAAGTAAATTATGAATGTCTATAAAGGCAAGGGAAAGGTGGCTTTTGTCATACTTTGGTTTCTTATTTATAATTTTGCCCAGTTTCTTTGGAGTAGATTCTTTCTTTCCATGAGTCAGAAAACCGTAGGCCACTACATCTTTTTTAGGATCTTTTAGATATATACATTGCGGCTACGGGTTGAGAAAGTAAGTCTTCTGATCTGTCCTTTTTAAGCCAATGATTCATTTTTCAATGTAAGAGGAAAATACAAATAAATTTACTTTTATTTTAGAAAAAAATGTTAAATTCTAAAGTAATAAATTTTATTTTTTAAAGATTTTTATTTATTTGAGAGAGAGCGAGGAGCATGAGTGTGGTTGGGGGGAGCAGCAGAGGGAGAGGGAGAGGCAGACTCCCCACTGAGAAGGGAACCTGACAGCAGCGGGGCTCCATCCCAGGATCCTGAGATCGTGACCCAGGGCAGATACTTAACCGACTGAGTCACCCAGTCACCCCTAAAGTAATATATTTTAGATTTAACTTAAAAATAGAGAAAATTTTCAAAAATTAAAAGGAACTATTGCAAAAACAAATTAACAAAAAGTACTTGCTTACACCCAGATGCCTGGAGAACTTGGAAATTTTACAGTGATTATTTATTAGACAATAATGAGATTATAGAGATTATAGCAAGTATAACTGAAGATAGCTAGTAAAAGCATAACAGAGGTACTGAAAAGGAAAAAAAAATTGAGACCTTAAATTATGCCCTAAACCTATTACTTTACAACATGCTAGAGAACATAATACAGAAGCATATATTCCTTTAGCTATCAGTGATGATACCATCATGTGTCACGAAGCCTCGGAAAAATCCACTGTAGACTCGTGAGAGGACTGAAGTGACAGAGGCAAGTAACTTTAGTGTCATTATGAAATTAGTTTTAGCTTTATAGACCAGGCCCTCAAAGGGTTTTGGGGACTGTGGACTGTGTTTTGCAAACTGCTGTTCTAAATGATTTCTTCCATATTTAGGACTTCCACTACTACAGTCTTTTTTTTTTTTTTTAAGATTTTTTAAATTTATTTGACAGAGAGAGAGAGCACAATTAAGCAGAGCGGCAGGCAGAGGGAGAGAGAGAAGCAGGCTCTCCGCCAAGCAGGGAGCCCGATGCAGGGCTGGATCCCAGGACGCTGGGATCAAGACCTGAGCTGAAGGCAGCTGCTTAACCAACTGAGCCACCCAGGCGCCCCTCCACTACTACTGTCTTTATCGTTGTGACACTCGTCTGTGTCCCTAGCCCAGACTACACCACTGAGCGTTAGACTCGTGTGCCAATTGCCTGCAACTTTCTGGACCTCCCTCAGCTGAGTGCTCTCTTACTCTTTGGCCTTTACCCATGCTGTCTGTTCTGCCCAGAGTTTCCTTGTTCCCTTCACTTACCTGGCATATTATTAGATTGTGAGTTTCTTGGGGCAGGACTTGGGCATCTTTATATCCCCAGGTTTTAGCATAGTGCCAAGCGCACTATGCTGCTCAGTAGATGTTGTTGAATTAAATTGAATCAAGGACGAATTCCAGCCTCATAAACAATAAATTTGCAAATCAACCCTGAGGTACCTTTTTCTGCTTATGTCTGATCTCATGAATCCTATATTGGTTTGTATTAGTGTTAGTTTCAGAGTAAAGGATTTTATAACTTCTACCCCTATGTATTAACTTATTCAACAGTTTTTGTTTTGTTTGCTCTTGCCTTGCCTAGAGTATGATATATTCTAAAAAGGAGGGTATTTGGGCTGAGGACGCAAACATCTTAAGTTTTAGCTTTGTCTCTGACCATGAAGAGTGTTTCATGAGCAAGTGATCAGTTGGGGTGCCTGGGTGGCTCAGTGGGTTAAAGCCTCTGCCTTCAGCTCAGGTCGTGATCTCAGGGTCCTGGGATCGATCCCCTCATCAGGCTCCCTGCTCAGTGGGGAGCCTGCTTCCCCCTCTGCCTGCCTCTCTGCCTACTTTTGATCTCTCCCTCTCTGTCAAGTAAATAAATAAAATCTTAAAAAAAAAAAAAGAGAAAGTGATCAGCTTCTGTCCATTAAAATCATCTGAATTCCACCATGCCTTGTGGAAAATTCATATACATATATTTCAGTTTCTCTGAAGGAAGATGTTCTACCATCCAAATGAGAGAACTAACATGTGGTCAGTTCTTCCTATATGCCAGAGACTGTTCTGTGTGTTTTATATACATTAACTCCTTTAGTATGCATAACAGCTCAATGAAAGGTAGACTCTTTTGTTGTCCCCATTTTATGTTAGGAAAATGAGGCACAGAAAGGTTAAGTAACTTGCCAGAGGTCACATAGATAATTAGGGTCTGGATTTGAACTCAGAGCTTAGTTCAGCTCCAGAGGCCATGCTCTTAACTACTGTGAGTAGCTTCCTCTTAAATCTAGATACATTACTTTTACCCATTAACCTGTGTTAATATACATACACAGATGCTAATTATTAGTTGTATTTGTCTATTATCTGTATTAGTTATAATTGTCAAGTTGAAAATAACTTAATACCCAAATAGATAATAGTATATATGTACAATGGACGGTTATTTAAAAATCAAATTCTTGAAGAATAGTTACTGCTATGGAAAAACACGTTTGGCTGAAAAAGTAAGAGAAAGATCACAGTTTCTGTTTGAAAGCACACATAATGGATTTGTATGTGATAAATATACAAATATTTATTTTAAAAGATTGGAAAGAGGTATAATAGTGATTCTTTGTATTACAATTGTGAGAAGTTAAATTTAAAAAAAATTTTTTAGATGACGTTTATTGGATAGTTACCACGTACTAGGTCCCACATTAAATTCTTCATGGATGTTTTCTCAGTAAATTCTCCTATCAGTCCCATGATCTAGGTATTACTCATTTTTTAGATGAAGAATCCTAGAATGATTAAGTAACTTGTCTAGGGTCATACAGCCAATAAGTAAGAGTTGGAACCTCTATATGAGACTCTTTCTGTTTTGTATTTTCTGAACTTTTTATAATTTATATTATTTACATGATCAAAAACAAAATTAATTTCATAAAGCATGCAAAAATTGGGAACTACAAGTCAGACTTACACAATCTGCTAGAATTTACTTATTTGAACCATCAATTCCCTAAACTAGCTATGCAAAATAACAGAAGTCTGGGACTTGGAAGAAATTAGACAGGGTATTTATTTATTTATTTATTTTTAAAGATTTTTGTTTATTTATTTGACAGAGAGAGATCACAAGTAGGCAGAGAGGGAGGCAGAGAGAGAGGGGTAAGCAGGCTCCCTGCTGAGCAGAGAGCCCGATTTGGGGGTCGATCCCAGGACCCTGAGATCATGACCTGAGCCGAAGGCAGAGGCTTAACCCACTGAGCCACCCAGGCGCCCCTAGACAAGGCATTTAAAAAGTTTAAATAGACTCACTGGTTTCTCTTCTACCAAGAATTTTTTTTGACCACCTACCATGGGGAACTGACTGTTTTTCTAGTGTGGGTTGCACGTCTGTGATATGTTATAGACTAGTTAACATATGATAAAGCTGAGTATTTTTGACTGTTTAAGAATTCTTTAACTATTTTTTGTTGTGGTTGCTAGTAGTTCCTTTTGTGTTGGATCCCAAAGTAGATGTGGCCAGTGCCCAAAGGAGAAGATTAATGTATGTGAATATGTGGACTGATTTTATTTATTTATAAATAAAGAAATTGATTTTATTTATAAAATAAATAAATTTTATTCCCCCCCCGGACATGGTAGAAGGATTTTTCTTCTAGAAATATGTATCTATAGTTGACAAATGTATTTAATGAAAGTTAGAGATACTCAGTGATATCTATAATCTTCAAGAATAACATCAGGCGGGGCGCCTGGGTGGCTCAGTGGGTTAAAGCCTCTGCCTTTGGCTCAGGTCATAATCTAAGGGTCCTGGGATCGACCCCCGAATCAGGCTCCTTGCTTGGCAGGGAGCCTGCTTCCTCCTCTCTCTCTGCCTGCCTCTCTGCCTACTTGTGATCTCTCTCTCTGTGTCAAATAAATAAATAAAATCTTTATTAAAAAAAATAACATCAATCATGGAAGGCAACTGTCATTTTTTTCTATGGTTACCCCATTGTGAGCTAAATGGTTACTGAATGACTCCACAGTGTATTTCACATGTTCTTATGGTAAGAGAATACTGACTCCTCGTTGGTTTTTAACTTGAGGAAATGTGTTATAGCAGGAAAACACAGTAAAACCTATAAACCTTTGTCTGAAGAATTATTAGAGAATTCTTTTGGCAGGAGGTTAGTTTGGGAAGGACAACACATAGAGATTAAGGAAGAAAATGCCCACCTGGTCATTTCTGTTATATGACTAGACCTTGTCAGTAGAAGGCAGATTCACGGTGGTGAATCCGTGGGTGAATGTGTGTGTGCCACTTTATCTATGAAAGAGGGAGCAGGGATTCATGAAGGATGGGGTCAGATGTGAGGAGAAGGCCCCCCAAACACTTAAGTGGATAGCTCCCTTTCATATATGTAAGGCTACTGCTGAAAATCAGAAGAGGACTGAAGCTGTTTCTTGTACTGAAGAAAAGTGGGAACATTTTTCTCAAGATACAACTCTTCCCAGCCTTTTCTTCTTCTTTTTGACTTTTTAAAATACAGTGAAAACATTTCAACATTTCCATATTCTTCCCACTGATCTCGGTAATCCTTTGCTTTCCAACCATAAAACTTGATACAGTCCAGTGCTATGTAACGAGCTCCTCTTGCTGGCTCTTTTCCTTTAGTCCTGAGTAGGGTGCTTGACTCTCCCACATACTGCAAGACCTCTGGGAACAGGCACACCAGGCGGTTGGTCACCCTGACCCTGAGCGTGTATGTTACATTGTTGGGTTGGGGCTGGGAGGGTGGTGTGAGAAGGGAGGATGCTGATGGAAAGGTGAAGTTCTGTGGTGTGAAAAGAACAGCTTTTTCTTCTGAAGAATGTTTCCTATGGCTAAGAGAATATGAAAGTCAGTAAGCCAGTGTCTGTGTGCTGAGTAGTGAATCAGAGCTTGCTGTATTAGATCTGAGTATTAAATGGATCTCTGTGTTTGGTCCTGCATTCTTCATACCTGTGCTAAAGGACAAATGGGGAAATAAGAGGAATACTGAAACGATTCTGAGCCTTCCCTAAACATAGAACATTTTGCCTTCAGTGGGTTTTGGTCCTAAGTACACTCTTTCCTACTCTGGGCAACCTTATTTTAGCAAATGGAGATGTGAACATTTTTACCTTTTTTTTAAGATTTTATTTATTTGAGAGAGCAAGTGAGCAAGTACAAGCAGGGGGAACTGCAGAAGGAGAGGGAGAAGCAGATTCCCCACTGAGCAGGGAACCCAATGCAGGGCTCAATCCTGGGACCCCAGGACCACGACCTGAGCTGAAGGCAGACCTTCAACCAACTGAGCCATCCAGGCACCCCATATTTTTACTTTCAAATATAGGGCCTTTATGCAATTACAGACCACTTTTAAACATTCTTTGTCTAGATCTATATTAATACTTAGAGTAAGACTTCCTATAATATACCTGCTAGATCAATTTCAGGTTTTACTTTTACCTTGATGTCCCTTAGCGATCTTGTCTTTTTCCCCTTACTCTTGTTCTTGGTTTCTGACCTTACAGAGAAGTGTGGGAAATGGAACTGGATAGACTCAAGAATCAGGATGGTGAAATAAATCGGAACATTATGGAAGAGACAGAGCGGGCCTGGAAGGCAGAGGTGAGAAGAGCTCTGTGTGGAAAGCCTTGATTTGGGGCTTCCAGATAGTATAATCTTTGGGTATAGTGTTATAATGCTAAGCCATATAAATATTATATCGCCACTAAGCATTTGTTTTAACTAGCTCGGGGTGGCTTTGTGTATGTAAAATTAATAAAGTGTGTGTGTGTGTGTGGTTTCCTTAGATCTTATCACTAGAGAGTCGGAAGGAGTTGCTGGTATTGAAACTAGAAGAAGCAGAAAAAGAGGCAGAACTGCACCTTACTTACCTCAAGTAAGTACCCTCCCATTAGAGAGTTTTAATGGTCCTGCAGTTTTGGGTTTTTTCAGTGGTTTGGTTAGTTTTCTAAAACCTGAGGCCTGCTAGTCTAGCACTTACTCTGTCTTCACAGGAACTTCAGGGCCACCTCTGCGTAGCAGCCATCATTTAGTAATTTCTCTTCCCATATCTTATAGTTTTGTATTTTTGATCGTACTGGTTCCAACTGGATAAACAGTATCTCTTATGGTGTCAAAGCATAACAAATATCTTTGGAGATTTGTTTCTCGTAGTCATATTTCCTCCTTCTGCCATGGAATCTGGAGGACCCCTGTGGCATTTCCAGGCAGACAAAAGCCCTCTCTCTGTGGTTGGTCCTCTTTCTCTAAGAATTGGCTTAAAAGATGCCAGAGTTAGAGTGAAGCACATGAACCCTAGCCTTCTCCAGCCCCTGGTCTGACCTTTTCTCATCAGGCCTGTTGACCAGCCACTGTCCTGCTATCTCAGAGAGTCAGGAGCTGGCCTTGCTGTAATTCTCTGAATTCCTGTTGGTTTCTTGAAAGGTCAACCCCCCCAACACTAGAGACAGTTCGTTCCAAACAGGAGTGGGAAACAAGGCTGAACGGAGTTCGGATGATGAAAAAGAACGTTCGGGTAAGTGTTGTACTGTGTGATCTTTGAGTCATGGTTCAGTCTGTGCTTAAACCTCTGGTGACGGGGAGGGACCTTGTATATCATCACTGAGGACCTGCTCCACCCCTGCCGTTGATCTCCTGATACTGGACGGTGCTCTCTTTCTCAGGAGGCTTACTCAGCTCAGCAGAAAGGATAATCTGCAACTTTCTCTCTTTTCTAGGACCAGTTTAATAGTCATATCCAGTTGGTGAGGAACGGAGCCAAGCTGAGCAGCCTTCCTCAAATCCCTACTCCCACCTTGCCTCCACCCCCATCAGAGGTGAGAGGGCTGGCGTGGGGGAGTCTACCTTTCTGTGCTGCTGGCACAGAGATTGGTTTTACTACTGGTATTGTTTATTATAATGTTATTATTAGCTATTATTATTATTATTGGTATTATCTGGCCTAAGAATTGCTTACTGATTTGCACTCCAGATTCCTAAACTTTCATTTTCTTCCTTTCTCTCTTGTCCTCCGCCTCTCCTGCTCTATAGACAGACTTCATGCTTCAGGTGTTTCAACCGAATCCCTCTCTGCCTCCTCGGATGCCCTTCTCCATTGGGCAGGTCACAGTGCCCATGGTCATGCCCAGCGCAGATCCCCGCTCCTTGTCTTTCCCAATCCTAAACCCTGCCCTTTCCCAGCCCAGCCAGCCTTCCCCGCCCCTTCCTGGCTCCCATGGGAGAAATAGCCCTGGCTTGGGTTCCCTCGTTGGCCCCCACGGTCCACACATGCCCCCTGCTGCCTCCATCCCGCCTCCCCCAGGCTTGGGCGGTGTTAAGGCTTCTACTGAAACTCCCCGGCCCCAGCCAGTAGACAAACTGGAGAAGATCCTGGAGAAGCTACTGTCTCGCTTCCCACAATGCAATAAGTAAGTATCTTTCAGGACTAATTTTTTAAAAATGTGTCAGAGAAATGTCTGTGGGTGAAAATAGGGGAAGTTTCCTGGAGAGTTCCCATGAGGACAGCATAGAATCTGTCTCCCTCAACACGTGACTTCTCAGGGCCCAGATGACCAACATTCTTCAGCAAATCAAGACCGCACGGACCACCATGGCGGGACTGACCATGGAGGAACTGATTCAGTTGGTAGCAGCCCGCCTGGCTGAACATGAGCGGGTGGCAGCCAGTACTCAGGTAAGAACTCAGACCTGCTCAGTCGGGGAAGAGACAGGTTTCAGAAGAATTGGGGGTGGCACACAGCACTGTAGCCAGGGGTCTCTAGTCTGCTGTCTTCCTTCGCTGGACTGGGAAAGAAATGATTTCTTTTTGTTATCTGCTCTGTCGCTCATACTCTCTCTCCTTACTCTGACTATTTCTGCCCACAGCCCCTCGGTCGGATCCGGGCCTTGTTCCCTGCTCCGTTGACCCAAATCAGTACCCCAATGTTCTTGCCTTCTGCCCAAGTTTCGTATCCTGGAAGGTCTTCACATGTAAGGCTCTTTTTCTTCGAAAACTGGGATTTGGAGAAGCTTGGGGGTGAGGAGGAAACAGGTTTACAGGTGGAGTGCAGGGAAAAAAAAAACACCCTCTCATCAGCTGGGTTGTTGGCAGCCGCAGCTGAGAAAATGCAGGTACTTCTGGCAAGAATCTATCTGTATGTGAACTTTTCTTTCTTTTGGTGTAAGCTCTTTATGCGACATGGAAATAGGCGATGGCATCATGGGCATAAGAGGCAAGGAGACCCAGACTTCCTTACTTTTTGGCTGTCCCTCCTCTGTCCTACAGGCTCCAGCCACCTGTAAGCTGTGTCTAATGTGCCAGAAGCTTGTCCAGCCCAGTGAGCTGCACCCAATGGCTTGTACCCATGTGCTGCACAAGGAGGTGGGTGCTACGGACCTTCTTCCTTTTGCCACTCCTTCTTTGCTGAGTTTTTCTTGAACGTGTTGCTGTGTTGATGCTCATCATTAATATCTCACCGTGAGGTTTTCAGTAGGTTGTGGCTTAAACAATCAACAGAATTCAGAATGCTGGCAGCTGGGCTCTCCCAGCTTCTTTACCCCGTTCTCTTTAGGGGACTGGATAAGCAGCGCATCCTGGAGCACTGATAGGTTACTTTCTTGGAACACGGACAATAAGACATACATATCTAACCATTGTTTCAAACATAGCATTGTCAGGAGACTTTGCTTGGACAAGAATGGAATGGGGAACCCGAATATGAGATTAGTAAATCCATTAACAGAACAGCTTGGAGGTCCGCCTGTTGGGGATGATGTTCACAGACTGACAGGTTATTCCCATCTTGGATTATGTTACTAGGCAGAGTTAAGTCTCTCAGCAGCAGGGATGATTCCTTCTTTACTATTTTGTTTTGTTCATTTTCATTTTCCAAGAGGCAGAAACTGAATTTACGTCTAAATTCTTAGAGAAAATCCTGAATAAGATTTGAGGGTAAGGGGGTATTTGGAGATGGGAGCACAGCTCAGCCTAAATAGATAATGGGGAGGGGAAGTCCACCCCAGGTCTCCGACACAAAGCAGCTTCACACCATTCTTAGCTAATTGTTAATCTTCCCTGTAAAAAGAATAGATTCCCCTGCTCTGAAGATTCTTTTGGGGGTAAGAGCCAATGAAATAGTCCATCTGGTCCCCACAGAAAGAGCCTGTCTGACTTAGTACGTGTTCCTCGGACCTAGTGAACCTCAGTGGCACGCTCTCCCCTCCTTCCCTCCATCCTTCCAGATAAACCTGAGATATGTCTTTCTTCCTTTCCAGTGTATCAAATTCTGGGCCCAGACCAACACAAATGACACTTGTCCCTTTTGTCCAACTCTTAAATGACGGACCTGACTGGGGAGGAAGAAGAGGAGAAACTGATGTGAACAGGAAGCGCGGGTTCAAGATTTCTAAAACTCTATATTTATACAGTGACCTATACTCATGCCATGTACATTTTTATTATATAGGTAATGTGTGTATAGAAAGTCTGTATCCAAATGTTCGTAAATGAAAGTATGTATATTATGAAGAAATGGTCTCTCCCCCTCACCTTGCAATTCCTTTGGGGGATGCAGATTGTAGCTAAGATAATGTTTAGTTTGCCCTTGAAATGATGATATTCTTGCCTAGGGCTGTTTTCAAGTACAATGTAAAAACCATCTAGGAAGCTGCTGTTGCTCTAAGGCCATCCTGCTTTGATTTGGCTCAGCCTCTAGTTCATTTTCTTAAGGCTCCTGTATGCAGATTTGAACCCTGGTGCTCACCCGCTGTCCAACCAGATGCCTTGCTTACTGAAAGTCTATGGAAGCCTCAGTGTTGTTCTAGCCACTTGACTCCAAATGGATAAAATGAGACTGATGGAGGAAAAAAAAAATGTAACCCTAATAGTTTGAATTTTCGTTGAATATTTTACTGTGTTAACGCTCATTATTTGCACATAGACATTAGGTTTACAGAATATTCTGTTTTACATCAGCAAAATTCACAGTCCAAGAATAACAACATAACTGGGTCCCATTTCCCCCATGCCCCCTGAAAACTTCTGTCCATCTGACTTCCTGGATAGTCCTCTCTTTAGAAACTAGCACAGCTCACAGATCTTTCCTGGGCCAAGCTGTCCCTTGTTGCCACTGACTTGGCTTCCTATCAAGCTCTGACAGACCAACCTTGTGAAGGCCTCACCTCCTCCCCTTCACTTCTGGTCTCCTGGTCAGCTAGTCCCCCTCCCCACTGAAGGTTAAGGCAGTTGGTTCACAACCAAGTTGTTTGGTGACCTTGGGTGAGCTCCAGGCAGGCACTGGGGTGAGGAGATGTCTGTGCAAAATTACTTGCAGAATGATCTTGGGATGCCGGTTTTTAATTTTTGAAGCAAGAAAATTATGGGAGACGTGTTTCCTGTCCTGGGAAAAATGGAGGCCAAAGTGATATGAAGAGGAGTTGGATTTCAAGTTTAGAAGTCGTTTGTTCTATAGATAGCTACCTAGAATGAGATCGCTATCCCATGTCTGCTTATTGAGCACTTCTGGTGTATAGGTTTATACCTGTGAAAGCTGTGAATCTATGAGAGCTCTTTTCCTATCCTTTTATCTGTACTCCTATAGGAAATGGCTTCAGCTTCCTTTTCTTGGAATTAAACAAGGAAAAACTAAGTGTTAATTAAAAAAAAAAAAATTAACTCCAGGGGAAGGACATCGTTACACTACCAACAGCTCAATTTTTCCCGTTCTGGGACCTGGAAATGCTTCCTGGCACAGGCAGTGCTATCAGGGTGGCAAAGACTTTCCCTTTCAGATCCAGTTACATTCTCTGCTCTCTGTTTTTGATCTTTTCCTTCTTTGTCCTTCATCCTTGCCTCTCAGCCTCTTAGATGTAGTCCTTCCCTTCTCTTGCCTTACTTGCTCAGGCTTGTTGACTAGCATCATTTTCAGGAGCTGGACTTCCCAGGACCTCCTTGGCATTTTGTAGGGTGATTGAAATGGCCTGAGTTCTCCCCTCTGTAGAAGTCAAGTGACCTACTTTCTTTGGTTATGTCCAGTTTGGTAGCTATCATGAGCGGAAATGTGACAAAATGAAAGACCAGTTCCTTTGTTCTTTTCCTTTGGGGGATTCACTTTTTGTCTTGTAATCACAAGATTTTCTCTCTCATCAACTTTGCAGTAGCCTTTAGGCCACCAGGAGTATTTTTCATTATTCCCTAAAAATCTATATATAAAGGATATAAAGGCTATTCTCTTTCTTTTCCACAAATCTTTGAAGCCAAAGGAGTATAGAGAGAAGAAAAGGAATAAGTGGGAGGGGGCTTAACAGCTTCTTAGTAAAAGCCCCTTGAAAGCCAACTATAGCAGGCGGACAAGTGTTTGGGGGAGTTGTGAGTGGACGTCGGGGCCTCACTGTTGCTCTTTTCTCTCTCTTGTTCGGGGTCAATCAGAAAGCAACATTTAAGTTTTGGGCACCCTTGTTCTCCCTTTTCCCTCTGTCTCCTTGCCTGCAGGGGTAGAAGCCACGCAGACCGGCGGGAAAGGCCTCTAATGCAATGAGTAGAGATGGGACAGTTGCTTTTCAGGAGTCGACTCTAAAAATAGAGATATATAATACATATTTTTTACAAGCAAGAAACTGTTGTCAAGATTTTTTTTTTTTTTTTACACTTAGAGTTAATAGTTTCAGGGTAGAAAGGAAGCAACTGTAAAAAGAAAAGTATGTACAAGTTTAAAAAAAAAAATAGGACAGTGGGACTTAGTAATGAAGGGGTTGAGTTTTATACCCTGGAAAGAGCTGGGAAAAAGCCAGTTTTCCCCAACATGGATAGAAATTATAAAGCAGAATGTGGCATTTTCATTACATGGTAGCAATTCTGGAAGTTTATTTACACAGTAAGTTCCGAGCTGGAAACAGTCTCCAGTCTTCCTGACAGTCTTTGTGGTTAGGAGGGGCTTGTTCCCAGTCGTCCAAAGCAGCACCAAGTGCAAGGGGAATGAAGAGAACCCAGATAAGGAACTGTGATTCAATATTCTTGTTTTATTGGTTTATGGCTTGTGGGCAGCTGGCCGAAGCCAGGATCTCCAGAGGCCCTCCTCGTATTTCCCTCTCCCTCATCAGGTAATTCCACACTCGGCAGGTCCCGTACCTGGAAGCAGTGTGTTGACAAGCTAGCGACAGGACCTGTTGGGTCTACTAGGAGAATCGCATCTTCCACTAACACTGGTATCAGAGTTGACTGTGTTAGAACTGATAGGGAGAAAATGAACTTGGTCCCCACCGCCTAGCCCAAGAACCAGCCTGGGTACCCAAGTACTATTTGGAGTGGGGAGTAGAGAGCAGGATAGGGGAGAAGGATGGCCTCCCCCAGGGGGCTCTGGTGGTGAAGTACGGAAGCCCTGAGGCTGCCAGTCTTTCTCCAGCAGCCTTGTTACTGAAGGCAGTGATGCCAGAGCCAGAAAGCCCTGCGTTTCTGACACTGGGTGTGATACTGGTGCCATTATGGGGTGCCTTAGCCACGTTAATGGAGGGGACATCCGAGAGGTGAGAAGGCGATGAAACTGCTCTGTAGCGTGTGGAGATCTTACTACTGCTTACAAGTGAACAGGAAGAGATCCAGGCAGAGGCATCAGGGCACCTATACCCATTGAGCGAATCTTGAGGATTCTCCTTTCAAGGGTCAAGTAAGAGAGGTCTACTCTCTGTCCCTCTCAGCACCTCAGCTGCAGAGCTCCAGAGGAATAGGGATTTGGGGGAGGGAGTGAACAGGTGAGCAGGAAGACAGAGCCCAGCCCTGCTATATTTGCTGTGTTCCAGTTGATTTCTCATAGGGCACCTGGGGCTGGGGCGGGGGTGGGAAATGTCAGTGTTACCTATCATGTGTGGAGCAGAGGGTTCAGGTAGAGACAAGTGGAATCATTCAGGTAGAAATTCACTTGTTAGATGGAACTTCTTAGTGGGCACTTTTTTTAAGAGAGTTAAAAAGAGATTTTTGGCTAGGTAAGCCCTTCTTCCCAACTCACTTTTGGTCAGGCTACAACCACAGAAAAGAAAACATTGGGCAGCAACACCTGTCTTCCAGGATGGGCTTCTATCTTGGAGATGCAATCTGAAACTGGGACTGGCGAGTGGTCATGGTTCTGCCTTTTCTAGCTCCGATCCCAGCTGTTCCCTGTCTTTGTGCTCCCTCTCCTCTCCTCTTCCAACTGCCCCCATCTGTTCAAATATTCGGTCTCATTATTTTTTGTTTAATTCAAGAGGCGATCTTTGTACCAATGTTAGGCTTGTTTATACAGTCCCTATTACTAAAGCAAATAGCAAACTGTGCATCCGTTCCTACTGACTTGGGCCAGCAGGGAAACGACATTGGCCTTTCTCCGCAGAGAGATGCACACTGGGGTGACGTGGCTGTGATGCCGCTACTTCTGGAACTAAGAAAAGAAGAATACTTTGGGTTGGAGAATCCAAAGGGATGGTGGGCAAAGGTTCAAGGTTGAAGTGTCAAGCAGCAGAATTTCCCAACTCAGGCCTGAGGTGACTAAGAGTATTCCTGCCACCAGAGTGCTTCTTTCTTCCCTCCCCTGTTTCCTACAGGTGCCATTCCTGTAACCCACCTTGCCCGCTTTTCCTCCTTTTTTGTCAAGGCAGAGGCATTTGGTGGGTAGGTGAGGGTCTTGAGGTGCTCTGGCCACCAGTGTCATCAGTGTCTCCTGCTTGTGACCAAAGTGAACCACCAGATGCGGCCCAGGGGAACCTCTGTCTCCTGCCCCTGGGCCGCCTCACTTCAGCAGGGAGATGTCATCAGCAAAGTCATCGTGTTGATGGCGCAGGCAGCGGAGGCAGCGCCACTGGCACACCATGAGGCAGAGCGGCAGCATGAAGAGGGCGCAGATGGCCGCCATGACGTAGGCTATGGTCATGAGGGTCGACTCGTCTGTCTGTGGGATGTTGTAGCCACAGTCTTCCATGTCCGGGGTGATAAACGGGCCTTCCACTGCTGCCGTCCTGAATTCATCGTGCACTGGGGAAAGGGCAAACGCGAATGGGCAGCTCTCATCGTCACACAACAGTTTGGGTCGTACGACAAGAAGAACTGCCTGGTAGGCCTTGAAATTAGCCCGCGAGGAGGCTCTAGCATTTCCTTCCTTGGAGATATTTAGGAGCAGGCCAGAAAAGCCTTGCTAGGTAGAAGCACATCTCTCCTCCCAGGTCACTGGGAGCAACGACCCTTTCCTGTGTGACCAGGCAGTAGGAGTGATGCCTGAAGGTCAGTCTTCTGAGTTGACCAGAGAGACACCCCATGTATTCCCAGTACGCCCACCGGCTTCCGCTGATACTACTTGTAAGACCCCGCCGCTGTTCTGAAGGAGCACTGAGCCCCGTCTCGAAGCAGCGCACAGGGTACTGCAGGCTCGGCCTGCTGCCCAGGGATCTAGAGCTTCCCTAGGGGCCGAGGCAGCTCTTGCGGCTCTGGGTCTCTGACAGAGGCTACAGCCCATGCAGGCCTCCCCACGCCGGGCATGGCAGACATAGCACGAGCCTGGACGCTGGCTTTTACGGTCTATAGTCAACATCTTATAGTCTGCCTTGAGGCAACCATGACTACCTCCCAGACTGACAGAGGCCCAGGTATCCTGACTGCTGGACGGTGAGCACATGGACCGACGGAGCCCACACCCTCCTCCCTGGTTCTCTTACCATGACAAGCACTGACAGCAAAGCCAATTCGCTTTCGGGCCCGATCAAAGACGACGTAGAAGCCCTCCATGATCACAGCTCCCATCACAGTGCCCGTGGAGGACTGTGAGATGGCGAACTTGTAGCAGTCATCTTGGGACGTGGCCACGTCTTCCACCGGCCGTAGGTATTGCTAAGGACAAGCAGTCAGAGAGGGAGAGGATATCCTCCTCGCTCACACCCCACCCCACCGCCTTCTAGATATCTGAGCCCAGGGGCTGCTCTTCCCTCTGCCATCCCTGAGCTCTGCGGGCTTGCTTTGTGCTGCGGGACACTGCTTTCTCTTGTCTTCCACCTTCTGGGAAGCCATGCCTGCTTCCTACCTCCCCGTGCGAACTGTGCCCTCTTCCTGGGACCCCACCGACTCCGGCTGGGGACATACCTGTGGAAGGATGGTGATGCGGAAGGACTGATTGGTGACCTCGCCCATTAGGTAGAGCGAGATGACCGGGAAAATGTTCCAAGGGGTGGTGCCTGCCTGCCAGCACACCAGCTGCTCCCCCAGCCAGAACCCATCCGGGAACTTCTCCGTCTGTGGCCAAGAAAGGGTAACAGTGAGGAAGCTGCCTCTTCCACCATCTTGCTTCTCCTGCTTTCAGACTTACTGGGCCCTCTTTTTGCTTTTTTGTGGAATGTCCAAACTGGGGAAAGGCACACTGAAACCCAAGAATTAGGGGAAGAGAGCTGGAGAGTGAGGCCAAAACTCTACACCAGTGGACCGGTGTGATGAACACGCTGAGGCCCGTGAAAGAGACTTGCTCTGAAGACATTTAAGTAGAAGGATCTAAGGGTAGACAGCTTGGCTGTTATTGAGGGCTGTGACCTTCACGGACTTCCTCTGACACTGCATCATCTCTTGTACCCCTTCCCTGAGTCCCACTGACCGAGGAGGCTGCTTTGATGGATTTGACGGCAGCTTCAAACACTTTCTTGGGCAAACGAAGGTTGGTGGTGCCACTGTCCACGATGCTTTTGTCGTAGTTGTACTAGGATGGAGAAGAGAGGGTTAGAAGTGTCAAAAGCCTTTTTTGATGCTGGGCTCTGGCCGGAATCGGAAGGGTAGATCTGACTGCTTGGGGTGGCATCCTGGCTTGGCACTTCTCTTAGGACTATACCCTTGGGCAAGTTGTTCAGCCTCTGTGCCTCAGTTTCCTCATCTTTAAAATGAGGATAATAATAGCACCTACCTCAAAGAGTTATTATAAGGGTGAAATGAATACATGTGAAGCGCTTAGAATGGTGCCCGGCGTGTAGGGAGCATTCTGTAAATGCTAACTCTTAGTATTTTGGGTTGGGCAGACAATCTCCAAATCTTGAGAATAAAATTACATTGTATAGTGCTTTTAACTTTTCATAGTACTTTTATATCTCTTCTCATTGACCATACATTAAGAATCTAGGTAAGGAAGAGCCAAATGGTTGAGCTGCCATTTATTGGGTACTGCTGTGCCCCAGGCACTGGGAGAAACAATTTGTTTTCTTGGTCTTCACCACAGTCTCTGGAAAAGCTGTTTTTCCCTCTGTTTTGCAGATGAGGAAACTGAAACACAAGCTAGTAACTTGCTCATGGGCGTATAGCTAGTAAATGGCAGAGCCAGAAACCCTGGTCTTTCCATCTCCAAAGCCAGATGCTTCCTCTACATCACCCCACACTGCCTAGCACATGACTTGCCCAAGGCCGCCCAGCAAGGTGGTGACTGGAGTCCAGATGTGCTTTTTTTCCCTTACCAGACTGTAAGCCACAAGGTCCCTGTGTACGTGCCCCGCCAGTCCCTGGCCCCCAACCTCAGGTCCTGCTGCGTTACCATTACCGTTAAGCTCCCGCTTGTTCCGGGCTCAGCCCCCAACTGTTTCCGCAGGTCCTGCTCCTCTGCCTCGTCTTCCCAAGCTCCTAACTCAGGGTCTGACCTCATGCTATGTCGCCTCCCCCTTCCCTCTCCCTGGTCGCCCTTGGTGGTGGTACCTCCTTGCAGTCCATTTTCAGGTCCTGCCCGTTGATCTCCACCCGCACAATGATGACCTCGTAGTACCACTCCCGGCGGATGGGTGTGTACCAGAGGCTGCCCGTGTACAGTGAGTGGTCGATACCCCCGATGATCTGGGGACAAAGGGAGGCAGGTACCCGAGTCCCGGCACAGAGGGACAGCAAGTCACCCAGAGAGCAAGCAATGGGATCAGACACTGGGGGGGGGGGGGGGGGGGGGCGTGGCAAAGCCCTTCACAGGCCACCTTTCTCATCTTCCTGCTTCTGATCAAATCTTGTCCCTAATTGTAGTTTCTTAAATGTGTTAAGAATATATCAGGGGAAGACTTTACAGGATTTTAAATTATTTGTTTCAGAGTCTCACAGCCCTCAATATAAAGTTATTTAAACCTAAACTGGCGCAATAAATGTTAAATGAATGATTATTTGCTTCTATTACAAGTTTTATTTTCTCTGCGTGTTGGAGATGGAGAACCATTCACCAGTTGTCCTAATTAATTAATAAATAGACTTTTAAACTCCTTATATCACTGCCTTCTGCTCATCAGACTGAATCATCTTAATTTGCAAGGTCTTTTTTTTTAAGATTTTATTTATTTATTAGAGAGAAAGAGAGAGAGCACGAGTGGGGGGTGGGCAGAGGGAGAAGGAAAAGCAGAGTCCCCGCTGAGCAGGGTGCCCGGCATGGGGCTGGATCCCAGGACTCTGGGATCATGACCTGAGCCATCCAAGTGCTCTGAGAGGTCTTATTTACATTTCCTTGAAGTAGAAGTTCCCTAATCATCTCATCCTTTCCAAGTTTACCATAGGTACCTGGAATTCTTTCTGGAATAATGCAAAGAAGAAAAGGATGGAAAAAGAAAAGCGGAGGTGGGGAGTTTAAAGAGGTTTCTCTTGATTCTAAGTAGTAGAGCCCAAGACTGTGCTGCAGCCTTAGAGGGAGGGGAGGCAGGTGGTACCCTCCCTCCGCCCAATGCTAGAACCTCCCCTCTCCTAGGACCTACTCACCATGCTCCCTCCAACCGAGGCTAGCACTTCTGACTGGTTGAGGGGGAAGCCAGCGCCACAGAGCTGCAGGGAGAAGAGGTTGGGAACGTGGGTCTGCTTTACCAGGGAGTCAAAGAATGGCTCCAGGGAGTCATCCGGCTGTGGCAGAAAGAGACAAGGAGTGAAGCCTCACAAGAGGGCCCTAATGGAAAGAGGCCAGTTTCCTGCCTAAACTGGAAGGCAAAAGCAAAACTTGGGGAATGTTCCTTGGGAAAGACTATCTTGAAGTACTGAGATTTGGCAGAGAGAGGGTTAGCAAGAGACACTGGCAGTGCAAGCAGGGAAGATCTATAGAATCTTTGATCCCCATATGCTTAACCTGCTTCAGGTCTGGGGATGGGGGCTCCCTTATTCCTAAGATCTTGGGAGTCGGTAGAAACCAGAGCCTAATCTTATACCTGTCACAGCGTCCCTCACTATAGTCCTGCCCTCTGCAGGGACGAGATTCAGACTGCCACCCTATCCCCCTGTTGACTAATCCTTGAGGCTGATCTGTGTCCCTCCCTTAGCCTGTTCCCCTTCTCTCCAAGCCCATCCCTTGGTAACATGCAGGGTGCGGTGCAGACACGGTGTCCAGGGCTCGGCCTCGCTCCTCTCACCCTGGCGATCTCGGCATAGGCCAGCCCCAGGATGCCCTCCCAGTTGGAGCCGTTGATGAAGAACTTGTCTGATTCGGTGATGGCAGCGATGTTGGCGCGCACAGTGACGTTGGGGCCATGGGGGATGCTCACCAGGTCGGTGCCCAGCTCCCCCTCCCACTTGCCCTGGGTGTAGGGCACATACACGCCCTTCCGGAGGTCCCGGTATGTGCTGGACCTGTGGAGAGGAGGCAGAGGTCTGTGGAGGCGTGCCACGACACTGGCACGGGGACCCAGCATCTAGCCTACTCCCAAGGCCTCACCTTATCTCAGGGGCATCCCACATAAGATAAGATGCTTTCAGGCTGCTCAGCAGAACATCCCAGATCCATCACCCAGAACAGAACGTACAGTAACCTTGCAAACAAATGAGGGGAGCTGTTGCTGGGGCTCACTCTCCTGTCTCCACAGCTCCTATCCCTAGATCTCGAGCTCAGGCCCTGCAGAGAACAAGCCTAGGCTTTGTGTATTGTGTCCACTACCGCTGAGGGACAGCTAGTGGGTGTTTCTTCCTCCCCCCGGCTCCATCAGGCTCCCAGAGAAAAGGAGTCTTTGACTGTCGCTGCCTTGGGACCTGGTGGTACCATCTGAGTGGTAGAGAGAGTGCCAGGCGAGATGAATGTGGAACCTCCACAGCAAGTTCTTCCAAAGAAAGAGCTGGCACAGCCTCTCAGCAGAGCAGGTACGTATTAACACACTACTTGTGTGGAATATGCCCGTCAGCTCGTGACACCTGTGTCTCACTGCACCACTACCCAGGCCTTGTGTGTGCGCCGGGTCGAGGCAGGCAGCAGTGATGGGACTGGGACGAGGAACTAGAATGAATCCCTTTCCTGGGTCCTCCCCACGCCCCGCTGCCTGCCAGCTTTCTTCAGGTAGGGAAGGCAGAAGATGTGGCAGGTGGCTTTGGCATCTGCCTAGAAGTCCAAGAATGGGACGTAAGCCTCTCCTCACAGATTTCCACACACAGAGATGCCTCAGACATTAGATGTCTTCTCGTCGCTTCTCGTGTTTATGCTAAGGAGACTCCCACATCGTCCCTCTCTGCCTCTTACCTTAAAAACTCACTTCAACCCTCCCTTCCACCAGTTAGCTAAATCTGGCCGTTGGAACTCTGGGTGGTGCAGGGAGACGTTTTAGCTGTTGGGCCCTGCTACTGGTCCAGGCAGTGGGGCTATGGAAGGCTCTTCCTCCACTCGCTTGAACTGTGTAATGCTGCCAGGAGCAGCCCTGGGTGAGAGCACAGCACAGGGAACCGTCACGGTAACCTGCTCTGCCTAGACGTCGTTGATCTTGCCAGACGCCTGACAGCCACTGTGGGCGGCGCGGGGTGGGGACGACGTCTCCATGCCTCCCAATTCAAGCAGAGAAAAGAAGGCCCTGAGACGGCTCTGGGACCTTCGGGGCTCCTCTCCTTTCTTCTTTCCCTCCCCAAGGAAGCTGCCCTGCCTCAGTCCTGAAGAACTTCCTGCCAGCCCCTCAACCTACCCTTTCCCATAGTAGACCTCCTCAGATCCCCCCTCTCCACTCTTCTCCCTTGGAAAGGATCCGAGGAGCTAGTCTTTCTCCCCGAAGCCCTCCCCGACCCTTCTGGGCCCGGGATCCTTGGGAAGGGTTCTTCTCTCTAGCTCTCCCCAGGACTCACAGCTGCCTCTGGTAGTAGCGATGCAGGAAAGGGTGGGGGGCAGCCCCCACTGCGAAGTTACTGCTGCCTGTGTCCACCAGGATGTTGAGCTGTCAGAGAAAGGGGAGAGAAAGATGTTATCGACACGAGGCTCCAGGCTCATTACCTTCATTGTCCTTCACGCCACGGGCAACAAAGTCTCCCTTTGGAATGTCCAGGGTGAAGCTTCTAGGACGCAGGACTGGACAGCCTGGCACCTGCTGCCACCATGACCACAGACAGAATGTGGCGTCCTCCGACATCCTCAGCATGGCCTTGTGTCCGCTCCTGTCTTCGCTGTGGAATCCTAACACTGTGTTGTCAGAGCCATGCTACCTCCGTGTGTGTGTGGTTTTCATTCCTCTTTTCTCTCTGCCTTCAGGCTGTCCTTACTCACTTCCGGTACCTGTCTGATTCTGTCTGCGAGCTTGCGCCTTCCCTCCTCCTCTGGTCCTCCTAGGAAGCCTATCACCCAGCGGGCAGCTGGGCTCGCATCCCCGTCCAGCTCGGAAATGCTATTCTAGGACCTGGCACTGGCCAGGGAAGCTGCGGGGACCAGGACAGCCTGTTGGTGCCACATGTTTCTGACCCTGCCTGCCAGAATGTGGCTCCCCATGGAGGGCTCCCCTTCTGTCTCAGAGGTGACACAGGCCTCTGAGTCGTACTATCAGAAAATAGGAGGGAGCCGGGAGCCCACTCTGCTATTGCAGTGAAAACCCATCTTGTCAGGACCCTGGGTTTTGGCTAAGTGAATACAGACAGGTGTCTTCACGGTGCTCCTTGCTGTGCAGCTCCTTCTAGCATTTCTTCTTTCTTGACCCTCCTTTCTCCTTCAACGGCCTGATCCCTCCCTCAGTCAGTCCAGAGACATGTTTTGAATGCCCGTAGTATCCTCACAGGCAGAAAGAGGGAATGCCCCTGTTCTCGGAAGCATGGGACCCTGAGAATTCAGTCCTCTCTTGCTGACTTTTCATGCCTATCAGCTCAGCAGCTCCCCTGACCTCGGGGCCCTTTTACTCCCTCCTCCTCTCTCCTCAGTGCAGTAAAGTCAGCTGACCTCAGTTTTGGTGCAGGCTCTGACCTTGTCACCTTGGGAAAGTCACTGTGCTCCTCTGGGCTTCAGTTTCCTCCTCCCCACCAGACCCTTGGGCTCCTTCCTGCTCTCGGTGGTCCTTGTGGCTCTGCAGACCGCACCTCCCTCAATGCCTGGGTCTGCCTCCCCCCCCCCCCNCCTCTCCTCCCCATGATGGCCCCAACCCTCTGCCCCTGTCCCACCCTCCTCCCCAGTCCCCTCCCCCTGGCCTGGTTCCCACTTCCCTCCCTGCCCTTCTTCCCATCCCTTCCCCCCGGCCCTCTCCAGGGTCTCTGAGCAGCCACCAGCTCCAGATGCTGTGCTTTCAGAATCAATAGAGCTGGAGGCACAGCAGTTCAGATTTCAGTCAACCAGGTTAATGATTAAAAAGGCTTCTACCCCACTGCTCCCAGGACCCCCTCCCCCACCTGCCAGGACTCTGCTCCCAGCACTAGGGTTGGCCTCATTCTTCCAGGGATCCCTACTCACACTGGACTCCAAAGAAAGAGGGTCCCCGAAGCTGTGCAAGAGAGGGCTCCGTGGAACGTGTGCCTGACAGGCTCCAGGAAAACATAGCTACCTTTCACTCTGGCACAGGGCTTTTTTTCTGAGGCCCCAGCGGGTCCAGGCCTCCCCACTGCTCTCCCCTCCTGCAAACCACTCCCTCCAGAGCCAGGAGGCCCAGGCTTTCTCAGCTGAGGGAGGCCTCCCCCTTCCACCCACCCCGACACTGGGAGTTCAGGCCCTGTCTGCCTGCCACCCCTTCTCCACCCGCCATAAAAAATGGGAAACCAAAACAAACAGCTGAGATTCCCTCCCGAGCAAATGGCCAACTGTCCGTTTGCTCTTTGCAAAGTGCTCCCGGGGCTGGGAGAAGGGATTCCTGGTCCTGTCCTTCCAACATTTCTTACTCCAGCCCCGGGCAGGTTTCCTCCCCTCCCTGCTCCCCATGGAGGCCTGTCCTAGAGCAGGGGCTGTAGGCGGCTGAGCCACCGCTCATCGCGACGCGGGGCAGGTAAGGGCAGCCTCGTAGAGGATGGTTAGTGGTCGCAAGCGAGGGACACCTGGCCTCTTACTGCTCCGGACAGAGGCTGTCAGACGGGACTTCCTCCTCCCCACGCCCGCCCCCCTGCCCCTCAGCTGGCCCTCCCCTGCTCCGGTGGGGGCCCGACCCTGGCAACTACCCCCTTCCTTCCCCAGGTAGATTCGACGCCGGTCACCCCCCACCCCGATCCGGTTCCTCTTACTGGCATTTACAAATGCTCGAATCTCTCCATTAAAAACCTTCCTTAATCTCACCTCCACCTCCAGCTCCCCTCCCCTCCTTCACAACCAAAGTTCTCAGCCAAGCTGTCTTCATTTCTTCACCTCCCACTCGCTCCCAAGCCCAGTCCAAAGCCAGTTCTCCGCTGCCCCTCCCCGCACTACAGAACAGCCCTTACTACAGCCACCAGAGACTTCGCGTCACCAGATACAAAAGACGTTTTCACACCAGCCCCCGTCTGCCCGTGAGGCCTTCTCCCTCCGCGAAGCGCTCTGCCCTGCCCCCCGGCCTGCGGGTGTCCTCCCACGGCTCTGACCAGACCTCTGTCTGCTTTGCAGGCTCCCTTCTCAAGGCTGGGGCTGCGGCCTCTCCCTCGAAGGCTCTGCTCTCCCTCAGCCACCGCCCCCGAGGCCGCGGCTCCGAGTAAGCTCCGAGCCCTAAGCCCTTCCACCCCCTCGGAGCTCCAGAAGTACAGAGCGGACCCCCTCCAAGACAGCCTCAGATTCGGGACGTCCAGAGCTGACCTTCCGCCGTCCTGCCCCTCTGCCTTTTCCCAGTGTCTGCCTTGTCAGTGGATGGCGTCACCGTCCATCTGGTCTGTAAGTCAGCAGCCGGGGGGACATCCTAACACCTTCCTCTTCTTCACACCTCGCCCCGATGCACCCAGTCCTGTCCAATTAACCTTCTCCAAAGTCTCGTGAACGTACTCAACTCTGGCCACCTCCCTTGCCGCCTGGGCCACGTTCTGGAATAGCAAAACAGCTTCTCAACTGGCCTTGGCGCGTCCTTCCACCCTTGACCTCTCCAACCTGTCTGCACTGTGGCTGGGGTGGTCTTTTCAAAGTGCAAATCTGACCCTGTTGCCTTCCCGTGTCAATCATTTTCCTTTGCTATTAAAATAAAAATGTAAAGCTTTAGCAGTTCCTACATGACCCTCTATTGTCCAGTCCTGCCTGGACACCCAACCCGCTTTGTCCTCTACGCCCCAGCCCCCTGCCCACCGGCTACACCTGCCTCTTCACAGGGCCTCAGACCAGCCACCGTCCTGCCCCCGAAGACAGCTGTGTAGGCCATTCGCTCTGCCCAGACATCCTCTCCGCCCCAGTTCGTCTACTCCCCTCCCATCATCCCGCAGTCCCAGCTCAGAAGGGACTACTTCTAAGGGGGAAAGACCAGGTCAGAGTCTCTTACTAAAATGCTTCCATAGAATGTGTCACCCTGTAGCTTCACATCAACTGTCACCTCCCTCATATCTAACTTTTAAAAAATCCCCATTGTATCCCTACCGGGTATCACCGCGCCTGGCAAAAGGGAAAAGGGCTAGTCTATCCTGCTTGTTGGGTGGAGGAGAGATTCCGCAGGGGCTCCCAGCTGTGGGTGCTTTTAGGTGTGGCTCTAGCTCAGACCTGCCTTCCCTTCACCAGGGCTGTGGTTTGACACGGGATGAATGGGATGCATGGGATGCACTCCTCAGGTAGACTTTGGGTCCTGGAGCCGTCTTCTTCTCCATCCCTTGGGGCCAGGCTGACTGGGGAGTCTCTGTAGCTGTTGTATTTAGATGCCCCGGGGGATCACAACCTGGGGTCAGGGCTAGGTCACAGCCAATCACTTAACAAACAAATGTGCCCCTGGGGGCCTCTGAGGGACAGTGGCTTCTTGGGAAGTGCTAACAAGCCCCGCAGGGAAAGGTACACCTGCCTGTCTCACTCTGCAGGCCAGGCTCCCCTGGAGGAGTTTTCAGCAACAGATCTTGGGTGATGAGATGGGTGTGGAGCCGGTGAGTTCTGGGTAAACTCTTTGTTCCCCAAATCACACATGTCTTGGCCCCAGCTCTCACTAGCAGCCAGGACAGCTCAGATTATTCTGGATGAAAAGAGCCTTCAGGAGTCATCAATCTGTTAGCCTAGGGAGATTCCGAAAGATCAACTCTGAAAGATCTCTAGTTACTAAGATCCCAACCTCTCTTTGTAGTCTACCCCAGGGCCCTAGGAGGGGGCTTTAACTCTAATTCTTCCTATCAAAGAGGAAGTCTCTCTCCTTCTGTGTGGGCCTCTGAGTTGATGGGGGAAGAGCTCTTACACTCTGATTGAGCAAGTCTTTTACCCAAAAGCTGAGATGTAGAAGGCTTTCTTCTATTTTATAGAGAAGGAAATTGACATCTGGAATGAGTGGGCAACTTGATCCGTCTTACACAATAATCCACACAGCTGGACAGAAATCCACTGTCCTACGTCTGACCCTACGTTTCATGTCCTTGACTTTCCCATCTCTCACTTGGAGAGGAAGTATATGGTAGATTGCTACACTAATGAATCACACACCCCTGTACCCAGGCCCTTGTGTGATTCCCCTCTGACGTCGACGCTAAGGCTCGATCATGTGACAGCTCTGGCCAATGGACATCAGCAAAGGAGGAAAGCAGAGGCTTGGTAAGGGTCTGTGCACTGGGGATACCTCTTGGGACGCTACCCTGAGACTGCATGTGGAGAAGCTCCATCTTGCCTCCTGGAGGATGAAAGACTTCATGGAGAAAGAGGTCCAGCAGGCCCCCCGCTCACCCAGCTGAATGCAGCCACGTGAGTGAGCCCAGATAGGGCCTGGGAAAGAACCACAGCGAACCCACACAATCCTGAAAACCACAAGGACTCTTGTTTCCAGCCACTGAGTTTCAGAGTAGTTTGTTACACAGCATCAGATCCCAGACACACTCTCTGAATACAATCCTGAAATCCTTGTCCTTGAGGGCATCTCATCAATCATAGGTCAACTCCAATGAACATTTCTCACCACTTTCCCCCCTCCCTCACCATGCTTCTCATGCTTCTCAAAAGCACGACGATCTCTCAGCTCTGTACCTTTGTATATGCTCTTTCCTATGCCTGGAATATTCTCTCTGTTTTGTCTAACTTCTAGTCAGCTTTCAAGTCACAGTGTAAATATCCCTTCTCCCAAAGGTCTTGCCCTGACACCCCAGCCTAGATAAGGCTCCTTCTCCTGCAGGTCCTCAGTAACCACTGTACTTCTTGTATATCGCTCATCAAACCTTTAACCATTTATGTAATGTCTGTCCCCCATACTTTGAGCCCCACGAGGGTAGGGAGCACGTTTGTGCCCTTCTCTTACTCATCCCTACCCCTCAGCAGGTGCTCCATAATGATTTTTTTCCTGCACTGACAGTAACTGCCTCATTTCCTGCAGTTCCCTGTGACCCTCCAGACTCTAGCTTTTTATTCTCAGCCCCAGGCGCCGTGCAGGGGTGGTTTAATCTGGGACCGTCTATGGTGACATTGGTAACATGCCCACCATACCCATGACATTGGCTGGATTAGCCACGCAGGTTCTTAGACCAAGGACTTCCTTGGTCCCAGAGCCTGGAGTCAGCTTCCTCTGCTTTCCTAAGTGGATATTCCCAGACCTGAACCTGCCCAAGGCTGAGAGAAGGGGGCAAGGAAGGACAAGAGGAGCCTAACGTCAGCAGCTGGGAGCGGCTCAGGGCCAACAGAGCACACAGCTTCTGCCTCCAACTGAGTCCAGCGATGGGGTCCCATCCAGGTTCCCTCTACCTGGACCAAATCGGCTGACCCACAGGAAATCTTTCCCCTAGACGTATCCTCCGCCTTCCACTTCTCTCTCCAGGCTGAAGCTGACAACTCACACCTGGGGGCAAGCAGGCTCCCTGGTGCCACTTACCCTACTTTGGGCTATTTTGGTTTTTTTTTTTAAGGAATTCTAAGGTGGCAGGGTCTCCCCAAACCTTAACAAATGCACCCTTGTCGCTTTAGATAGGATGCTCCGTGTCCTCCAGCATCAAACCCAGCTCCACTGATATTTATCAAGGTTTCCTATTCAAATGATACTATGGAGGTGAACAGTCAAAAAAATGTCCATGTCTGTTCTTAAAGAACAGATCTAAGACGTTAGTTTTTCAAAGTTTTTTTTTTTTTAAAGCAGCAGAACCCTTTTCCAACCTTTTGCAGGATCCCAGTGTACCAAAGAGAAAAAAACAAGAGCTGTTCTCTTGGAGAGAGAGGTTTTACTTCCTCGGTCTCTGTCCCCTCCCCGCGGTGGCTCTTGAGAGCCCTGCAGCACCCGCAGCCTCCCAGAGCCCCCCCGGGAGCCCCAGTCCCTGAGGTCTCACAGCACCTACCAACTCCCTGCTTTTCATTGTCAGACAGCAAGTCCTTCCTACCGTCTAATCGTGTCCCTGTGCACAGGTTGCGGTGGCTTTAATCTTCTCTTGGTCTGTCCTCAGTTAAAAAGATAGCTGATCTCTGGCAGAAGCCCAGTCTCCTCCAGGGCACCTGGGTCATGCTCAGTACAGGCTTGTTTGAGCCGTTGGGAGGTGCCATCCCTCGTGCCTCGCGCTGTTTGGCGAAAACTCTACAGGCACTAGGAAAGAGTTGGTGGGGTTCACCGGCCCGGAGAGGCCAGTGTAGCCTGAACACGGGGTGGGGGGTATAGTGGGCAGTGGAGAGAGTGGCCACAGGTGGCTAGCAGCCCAGGACACCTGCTCAAAGGGGACAGGCTGGGATGGCAGAGGCAGAGAGCTCAGCCAGTTTGCTCCGTGGCTCTGTCAGAGTCTCGGGGGGCAGAAGACCGGGGAGTCCTGGCTCCCTCAGTCAGCCCCTAAGACTACGAATTCGTCATTCCCTACGCAGGGAGCACCTCCTCCCTCTCAGGGACCGCTGGCTACAGTACCTGAGCCTGTGGCGTCAGCGAAAGCTCCCCAGCCCTCGGGCCCATCCTGCCTGGGGCAGCTCAGGGCAGCTCGAGGACCGGGACAAGGGTCTGGCTCCTGCCCAGACCTCTCCACTGCCCAGGCCCCAAGGAGAGATGCTCCCAGAAGAGAAGTTAGTAGTCAGGTATGGCAGCCCCTCTGAGAGATGTTTCTCTTCCCGGATTTTCAACCAGAATGTTTGGCTTAGATCTTTACTGGAGATACC
Source organism: Ailurus styani (assembly GCA_002007465.1). NCBI lineage: Eukaryota > Metazoa > Chordata > Mammalia > Carnivora > Ailuridae > Ailurus > Ailurus styani. The sequence goes on along the minus strand of LNAC01000073.1, from coordinate 3,923,368 downwards.
CAAGAAGGTGTCCTGACCTTCTACCTCAGTGGGAAGCCCCAGTCTTTCCCATACCCCCCACTCACAGCTGAACTCTGTCTCTCCTGACTTGGGGAGGCAGAGGAGGAGAAGTGTGTGAAATGACAGTGTGAGGTTCCTAGCAAAGCCCTCTGTGCAACCTGAGGGGAGCTGTGGTCCCAGGGACAAGGTGGGAACTTAGAAGCGGGATCTTGTCTAATCTTGCTTTGTCTAATCTGGATGGTGGCTCTTTGAGGTTAATGGTTTTCAACATTTTTGGTACAGGAAAGGAAGGAAGGAAGGAAGGGAGGAAGGGAGGATGGATCTGGAATTCCACTATATAAAAACATTAAAAGTTGACTTGCAGGCAGAGGGAAGGGGGAGGGGTTGGTGATGGGAGGTGTGAAAGGTCCAAAGTCTTGCCTCTTACCTTCCTCCTAACCTCCTTCAGCCTTGCCGTCCCTTTATAGAATCCCACAAATCACAGTTGAAAACCATTTGAGGGAGAAGGGGGTGGAAAACCACTTGGCTTTTCTTGGTTTCCAAGACCCTGAGCCCTCAGTTTTCTATTTTTCTGATCATTGTCTCTTGCTCCCTTGGGCCCTAGTCTACATTCAATATTCTTTCCCTAATCATTCTCTCAAAGAACAAGCCTATTTGCTAACTCAGCTTCCAAACCCCCTCTCTGCAGGTGACTCCTGAGTCTACCTGTCCAGTCCTAACTTCTCTCCTGGTTTCTAGATCCCCATGCTTAGCTGGTTGCTGGATCCATCAATAAGAATGGCCCACTGGCATCTGAAAGGCAACCAACATGTCCCACACTGGAGGACACAGGGAAGAACCCAGAATTTGGACTTGGAATCCAAAGACCCAGATTTGAACCCAGGCTCTGTTTTCCTTAACTGAATGTCTTTTGGCAAACCCCTTAGTCTTTCTGAGCCTCAGTTTCCTCACCCCCCAGATGGACACACTAGTACTTATCCCTCGAAACTAAGGCAGAATCATAAGCATGGAATTTTGATGACCTATGTTATGCTTTAAAAGTTTGCTCCTTTTGTTGTGTTTCCCAATTAAACAGAGAGGTTCCAAGGAGGGGAACCTCTTCTCTTCCCTCTCCCTCCCCAGGAGCAGAGAACACCTGGTTGAACTGACATGTGAAGGCTGGATCTCTGAGGACCTCCTGTCCTTTCTGTCCTCACTGCCATCAGCGTCTTGTGGGCCCTTGTCCTGACTCAGGTCTTAGTCTCGGGCTCCGGACTATCCAGCTACCTGGATAGGTCCCACCCTGGAGTTGTTTTCCTCAAACCAAACGACACTAGCCCTTCTCATATGCTCAAGGAACTCTCGCCTGCCTGCAGAACACAACCCAGCCTCCACTCCGCCTCCCAGCATCGCCGCCACAACTCCCAGCTTCTCAGCCAGGCTCCTGCGTGCCTCTCTTCACGCCGCCTTTCTCCCCCCACTCTCCAAATAGCAAAGCTTTCTCATCTTTCTCAAGATGACGAGAACTCAAATGCTACCGTACTCAAATGCTACCTTTTCCAGCAAGCCCATCCTAACACCCTGTCAGTAGTAACTGCTTCTTTCTTTGCACTTCTAAGACTCACTGTTCTTCTTTTTGTACCAAATGCTTTTGGTCTTGTATGATATTTAGCTGTTCATATGTCTGAGTCTCACACCAGATCGTGAGCTCTCCGAGGGCAGGGGGCAATGACATTATTTTGCTCTTCTGCACCCAGTAGGTGCTCAACAAGCATTTGGTAAACTGCATTGACTACCACCAGATTTCAGTCCTAACAATCTAATGATGATGATTATTATTATCCTGGGTTTGGAGACCGATGCTCATCCCATTAGAATGAGATGATATCCTTCATTTAAGTGAAAAGGATGAAAGTGCTTCTTTCTCCCAGAGCTCCAGTCCTGCACTTAGAATTGCCCACCGTGAGTTCTATTTAGATGTCTTCCGTTTTATTTATTCACTCGCTTGATGTTTTTTAGGTGCGTGTTCTGAATCTGCCGCTATCATAGATATTAAAGAGAAATAAGACACTGTAAAAAAAAATCTTTTTAAAAGATCTCATCCTCAAGAGCTTGATGTTCTGGGAGGGAAACCAACAGAAGAACAGTTACAATATGTTCTGTAATGCTACTTAAGTCTAGTAAGGGACGCGTGAGCAGGCGTCACGGGAGAAGGAAAAGGAACGCTCTTCTCCCTCTCTTGTCCCCCAAGACGCCTGGGCAGGTGGCCGGCAGAGTACAAGGATCCAGATGACAAAGGGTCTCAGCTTACAGGCCTGTCTCCTGGCCAACTGTTTAGACTTTCACTCCCCATTTCTTTTGCTAGAAGGCACGAGGGACGAGACCATTTGCATGTATTGCAGGAATTACTGTCAAGAAGAAAATGATGTAGAATACATTTGAAAACTGTACATAAACTGCCACCATAAATACAAGTATAGTTTGTATAGCATTACTGATACACCAGCCCCTCCTGGCAGCTGTCTTGGTCTCTCAGATGGTCTTGTTATCGTCCAGTTCAGCCCAGATCAGGATTGTGAAAATCATCTCATGCCTTCCTCCTCGCCCTTCACACCAGTGTCCCCAAGTCCTGTGTCTGGCTGCCTTGAGATGTTCCCGCATCCTGGTCTTCCCTTCCCTTTCCGTCTTATCTTGGCCACGCGCTGTCCTTGTCACACCTGACCGCTGTGACAGAGCCCGCTGCCCCTGTTCCTTTCAGTCCCATTCTTCCTCAAAGTCAGATGTCTCTTCCTAAAAGATTGCTTTCTCTATGTCATTCCCCGCTACAAAGAAATTCAAGCTTCCCCTGATATCTGCTGACCCCAGCCCAAACCTTAGAGCTTCATATTTAAGGCTTCTGGCGATTTGGCTCTATCCTATTTACCCAAACCTGTAGCATTAACTGGACTGGGTTTCTCGCTGTCTCCTGAACAAAAGCACATGACTCATTCTCTCATTCACCGTGGCTTCTTCTGGTCCCAGGGACCCAGGCTAAGGGTGGGGAATCAGTGGACATTCGAGTTAAGTACAATGACACTTTGGTGAGACAGACGCCACTTCCCCACTGGGAACAGCCTCCCCTCTCCTAGCCATCCTTCAAGACCATCCGCATAGCACACCTCCCCCAGGGGGCCTTCCCTGATTTTACCTCCTGAACACCTATAGCACTCGCTCTTTGTATGACCGCAGATCAGTTCTTCTCAAACTAGAGCAATAGCCCCCCAAATTCTAACTCAGTAGGTCTGGGATAGGGCCAGAGAAGTTACATTTGTAATAGGCTCTGGTGGCGAGGATCTGGGGGCCCGCCTTTGGGTGTTGCTCTGGATTACCTTGTCCGGGCGCTTAGACTTCCATGCTCTACACTCCTTGTGGGCAGAAAATTTATCTCCTGTGTCTTGATAGGTCAGCTCTCAAACCCTGCACCTAATCACCTGGCATATAGAAAGTGCTCTGCCCACCAGGTCCTCATTTGGCGCTCACAACAGCCCCACCAGGCAAGGAGAAAAGGCCTGCCTCTCGAGACTTCTGGGGAGAGAATCAAAGTCACCAGAGTACAAACTGGCTGGCGTTGGCTCAGGTTCACAGCCGAAGGGTGACCCAGAGTCATTCCAACTGTGGGCTCCCTGGCAATGGTTCCTTGGGCCAGTGTTGAACTAGAGGCCCACTTTCCCTTTCTAGGAAGGAAGGGGAAGGAACTGGCATCTGTTGGGCAATTACTCTCTGCCAATTTCCGGCCCAGGGCCAGGGGATGTACGTACGGTCTCAGGGGTCCAGTGAAGTCCAGTACCTGTCCCCCGAGTTCCATATGTGTGAAACGTGGTGGCCCAGAGCATCCAAGCTCTTAGGCTTCATTGCATAGCCCAGAAGAGACACACATGGCTGGAGAAGTTAGCAGAAAGTGACTTCATATGTACTAGAGGTCAACCATGTGTCTGGGTGCATTGTTCAAGGTGATTTCCCCTACACAGTCCCACTGAATCCTCACAAGAACCTTGCAAAGGAGATCTCATTTCACCCCCTTTGGAGACAAGACACTAGGCACAGACAGGTTGCATAATTTGCCCCAGGCCACACGATTGAGAAAAGGAAAAGCTGTGGGTTGTGGAGCTGGAATTCCTAGTCTGTCTGGTGGCTCCACAGCCCCTTTGTGTGTCCCTTTTGTGTGTCTGTGCCCCAGGGCGGAAGTCCTTGCACTGCTTATCAGTAGCAGACAAGGCGGAGGTTGTGGGTCTGCACCTCCCGCTGCTGTCTGATCACACCTAGCTTCCTGTTGGCCCCGGCTGCTAGGGGCCACCGTCACACTGATTTGAGACTTTCTGAGGGAAGTTCTGGTACACAGGAAAGAGAAGGGTAAGTAAGGGAGACCAGAGCCTTGCATCAGCTGGGAGGTGGGAGGTAGTCCTGGGTGGCGGGGACCTAGGAAGACTTGCTTCTGTCAGGTAATTGCGGGATGGAGGTTTATGTTTCTCCCATTGAGTGTGAGAGCTGTCTGAGAAGTTCACACAAGTGTGGCTCTTCCCTCTCTACACGTAAACACACTCCCACCTTCACGGACCCTCCCAAGGGCAGGCCTCCCGGACACAGATCCCACGGATCCTGATCGGGGTGGGGTGGGGGGCTCCCAGCAACGTGCAGGCTCAGATTCAAGGTGACACACACCAGCATGTACAGAACCGTCCCGCCACCCGCGCCCAGGCCCACCCACAGAGAAGGCAGATGCGCCCAGTGGGCAGCCACAGTCCCCCACCCACACAGGCACAGAGGGGGCAACCTCACCAGCCGCCTTGCAGGTACCGCGGAGGACTATTAGCAGGGGCACAGCGGGCGGGGTTTTCTCCGCCGCCACGCTCCCTTCCCCCGGCGCCTATCGGCTCAGGGAAGGGGTCGCCTTCTTAGAAGGGGGCTCTGGCTCCTGGGCTGTGGTTGGTCCTTTCCCCAGGCTCAATTCAGTCCCCTCTGGCCTGGGCTCCGCAGCATGGGGAGGGGGAGGGGCTGGAGTGCAGAAGGCACCGGGGCAGGGGAGGAGTGGGGAGGGGCTGGGGAAGCAGGAGTCCGTCCAGGGCTTCTGGGCTTGAGTGCAGGTCAGGAAGCGCTGGGAAACCTCGCTTCGCTGGCCCCGTGCCAGCCCACACAGTGGGAGCAAGGGGCCGCTCCAGGATTCCTGGGTCCCCGGGGTGCTGGGAATCCTGGTCGGAAGCCCAGGTTCCCGGAACACCGGAGGAGGGGAGAGGGTTAGGCGACCAAGACCCAAGGGTGCCAGGGTTGGGAGTCTCAGGGCTTGGCAGGGCTGACACCTGTTCGCAGTGCCCCTATCGCTTGGACCCTCCCCCAGGCCAGGCTCTTCCACCCGAGTGTTTCTCTTGCCCCAAATCCTTACTGAGGGAGGGGTAGGTGCGTGAGGCCGGGGGCAGGGGCAGCGCAGTCAGAGGAGGGAGGCGGGGAAGCCTGGGAGGCGGAGGGAGCTGGTGACGGCTACCCACGGGATCCCAGAGGGGACATCCGGGAGGTGGTCCCTCCTGGCCGCGCCGTCCCGCCCATTCTAGCGGGGCCAGCACGCTGCACCCCCGCTCCCCTCTGCTCGTGCAGGAAGGAGGGCAGGACTGGCCCGGCGACCTTACCGTCTGCGGGGGGCTGCCCACGGTCATCTCCACGTAGTAGCCCTGACCGGACTTGCCCCTCAGGTTGTCCACCATCTCCACAAAGCTGCCCCGCCGGCCGGGCTCTTCCGGCTCCTCGACGGTCTCCCGGGGCAGCCGCAGCCCCAGGGGGGGCGCCCCCAGCCCGCTTCGCAGGGGCAGCCGGATGCCGGGCTGGGTGCTGTGGGCAGGCAGCACTCCGGAGCCCATCCACAGCAGGAGCCAGGGCAGTGCTTGGGCCATGGTGGGCCCGGCCTCTGGGGCCCTCGGGGCCCACTGCGGGCCCGCGTCCGGCCCTGTCGCTGCCCTCCCCTCTGGGTGCTGGCGGTGGCCGCTCAGGGCAGTGAGGCGCGAGGCATCGGGGCTCCGGAGCCTGCAGGCCCCTCGCCGGCCCCCCGGTGCAGGCTGTGGGGATCGCGCGGGAGAAGTCCGCGGAGAGAGAGGGGAGGAGACGGATCCGAAGCCGGCTACATCTGGCCAGCGGCGCCCAGCCTCAGCACAGGTCTGGGAGAGGGCGGCTCGGGCCCCCCGGACGGCTGGGAGGGGCGGGCATGGCAGGTCGGCGGCCGCTGGCTTCTCGGTCCCCCGGCCCGCAGCGGCGTGTGCTGGTCAGGCCGCCGTGATCCAGCTCCCAGCTCCTCGGCAGGCTGGGGAGGCGGAAAGACTTGTGGCGGCGGCTGTCAAAGCCAAAGGGTTTTCGCTCTTCCCTGGGATCGCTGGGAAGTGTAGTCTTCCCACGGCCGGCAGCCCAGCTTCCGGGGCTGGCGAGGGGTCTGGGATGCCCTCTGCCGAGGCGGAGTCCGCCCTGCAGGACCCTGGCCGGGAGGGCGGGGCCGTCGGGAGAGAGCGGCGGACGACCTCTCCTTCGGTCGGCTCCTTCATTCCGCATTTATTGAGCACCCACTGTATTCCTGGCATTCTTCCAGGCACTGGGGCCACACGGAGAGACAGAATGCATGTGCCCCATACAAGACCATGCGGCATGGACCAGTAGGGATTCGGGGAGGAGCGTCTGGGGGTCTGGAAGGACTGGGTGGGAGGAGGAGGTATTTAACTGGAGCTGTAAAGAATGGGTGGGATGGGCGCCTGGGTGGCTCAGTGGGTTAAAGCCGCTGCCTTCGGCTCAGGTCACGATCCCAGGGTCCTGGGATCGAGGCCCTCATCGGGCTCTCTGCTCAGCGGGGAGCCTGCTTCCTCCTCTCTCCTCTCTCTCTGCCTGCCTCTCTGCCTACTTGTAATCTCTCTCTCTGTGTCAAATGAATAAATAAAATTTTAAAAAAAAAAAAAAGAATGGGTGGGATTTCCATGGGCAGAGATTGGGGGAGCAAGAGTAGGAGGGACAGAAGGGTATTGTAAGCAGCCAACTGCAGAAGCGAGGTGCAGAGGGGAAAGCGCAGGGACAAATCTGTCTCCACAGGAATCTGCAGTCTGCGGGTCTTCTCTCACCTGAATCTTTGGGTGCCTTTGATACTCTACCTGCCCTCACCTCCACTTCGGATGCTGGGAGTCCCCAAGAGCCTCCTCATTTCTGGGCTGCCAGTCAGACTCGGGGTAAGTGGCTACTGTCAGCTTCAAAGTGTTAACCACTCGGAGGAGTATCTGTAGACTAACTGGTAAGAGCTTAAAACAAAAACTTGAAAGCTCTAACGGCTTAAAGGAGAAAATTCGTATGATTATATCAACATATTATTTAACCAGTGTGGAAAGCTGTTGTTAAAATTCAGTAGTTCTGATTAAAACTAAGCAGGAACTTCTTAAGCAATCTAACAGAAAATCGTAGAAAACGTAGTAGTGGACAGGCTGAACTTACTCCCCTTAGAGTCAGGCTTAGTCAAGGGACGGTCATTATCACTACTCTTCTCCCATGCAGTTCATACATTTTCTATATTTATTTACTTATTTATTTATTTTTAGGCTCCACACCCAGCATGGGGCTTGAACTGATGACCCTGAGATCAAGAGTCCCATACTTGGCCGGCCGGCTGTACGAGCCAGCTAGGCGCCCCTCCCACATAGTTTAAAGATTTTATTTATTTATCTGACAGAGAGAGAGAGAGAGAGAGAGAGAGACAGACAGACAGACAGAGAGATCACAAGTAGGCAGTGAGGCAGGCAGAGAGAGAGAGGGGGAAGCAGGTTCCCTGCTGAGCAGGGAGCCCGATGTGGGGCTCGATCCCAGGACCCTGAGACCATGACCTGAGCCAAAACCAGAGGCTTTTTAATCCACTGAGCCACCCAGGCACCCCCTTCCCACATAGTTTAGATCAGCCTAGCTAATTGGGTAGGATGAGAACACGAAACAAGTGCTATAAATACTAGAAAGCAAGCAGAGTGGAGTGAGTGGTCGTCAGAGATGCCTGACGGTCTGTTCTGAGGTGCAGCCGGGGAGAGCGGTGGGGCTGACCAGAGACCGCTTACACCCCAGACGGACTACAGAGCGGCCCGTACCGGAGGTGGACGTCTAAGTCAAATGTAGAAGGACAGCCTTGCTGAGTCACCAAGAGTGTCAGCCGTACCCAAGGCGGTGTCGGCAGCAGCAAGGACCTGGGTGGGTTTCCAGGGCGAACCGAGATAGGCATCCTTAGCTGAGCCACCAAGAGGTGGTGAAAACAGGTTGCAATATCCAAGTAGCTGATTTCCCAGTGAAAAAACCAGGCTCCATCTACCGTTTGAAGCCTCTGCCCTATGTTTGCACTGTTTGTAAGAGAACCTGCATCACACCTTTATCTGGAGCCTTCCCTCAGGTTCTAAGGATCCTGAAACCTTGCTGCAGACCTTGGATTTGGTGGAACAGCAACCATGACTGTGGGAAAGAGCAGCGAGATGCTGCAGCACATTGACTATAGAATGAGAGGCACCCTGCAAGATGGCCAAACCTTCATTGGCAATATTTTATTTTTTAAGTACTCTCTACAGCCAATGTGGGGCTCGAACTTACAACCCTGAGATCAGGAGTCACAAGTCTACTGACTGAGCCATTGGCACATTCACTGACACCTTTAAGGTTTTTGCCAAGCATACAAACTTGATCCTCTGTGATTGTGAAGAATTCAGGAAGATCAAGCCCAAGAATCTGAAGCAGCCAGACCATGAAGAAAGGCGGGTTTGGGGTCTGGTGTGGCTACATGGGGAGAACTTGGTTTCCATGACTGTAGGAGGACTGCCTCCCAAAGATAATGGCATTGCTTGGGTACCACTTGTTGGAGCGGCATGAGGCCCTGGGATTGGCAGGGCAGTTGGCAGAGGAGTGCCCGCTGGTGTTCCAGTTCCCCAGGCTCTTGTTGGATTAGCAGGCCCTGTCCAAGGGGTGGGGGTGCTGCAAGGAAGAGGTACTAGAGTAGCCGTGCTGTTGTTGCTCCTGCCAGCAGTGCTGGAGCCGAATTCAATACCCATCTAGATGGGGGACCCCACCCACTTCTGGGGCCCAAGGAACATGCCTCCAGGCATGTGGCCCCTCCACTTGGTATATGACCACCCATGGGCCCACCAGTTGGGTCCCCCGTGCTCAAAGGACACCAATAAGCAAGCCCACCTCTAAGAGTGAGACCCTCTCCACTGGGAATTAGGGGTCCATTCCCCCCGGAATGTATCCACCAAGACCTTAGAATACTGTCAATCCCTCTAAGTCATGTTTTTCTCTGCAGTGTGTCTTGTGAAACTCTGTAGGATGTTTTTGAGCTTTTGTTCCCTGTTTGCGCCATTAATATTAGCTAATAAAAGCACAGAGCAATTAAAAAATATATCAGAGGGGAGCCTGGTTGGCTCAGTGGGTTAAAGCCTCTGCCTTTGGCTCAGGTCATGATCTCAGGGTCCTGGGATGGAGCTCTGCATCGGGCTCTCTGCTCAGCAGGGGGCCTGCTTCCTCTTCTCTCTCTGCCTGCCTCTCTGCCTACTTGTAATCTCTCTCTGTCAAATAAAAAAAAAACTATGTCAGAAAACAAAGGAATGCTTACTTGCAGATATGAGTAGAAAATCCTAACAAGGGCGCCTGGGTGGCTCAGTAGGTTAAAGCCTCTGCTTTCGGCTCAGGTCATGATCTCAGGGTCCTGGGATCGAGGCCCACATCGGGCTCCCTGCTCAGCGGGGAGCCTGCTTCCCCTCTCTCTCTCTGCCTGCCTCTCTGCCTCCTTGTGATCTCTCTCCCTCTGTGAAATAAATAAATAAAATCTTTAAAAAAAAAAAAAAGAAAAAAAAGAAAATCCTAACAAGGTGATTAGACACAAGTTTAAAAATAAGAATCAATTAAAAAAATCAATACATCAATGTATGTGTGGAAATTCTGTATATGATAAAGATGACATTGATAGTACTCAGCCATAAAAAAAAATGAAATCTTGCCATTTGCAACGATGTGGATGGAACTAGAGGGTATTATGCCAAGCGAAAGAAGTTAAAGAGAAAGACCATTATCATATGATCTCATGTGGAATTTAAGAAACAAAACAGGATTATAGGAAAAGAGAGGAAAAAATAAAACAAGACAAAATCTGAGACTCTCTCTTTTTTTTTTTTTTTTTAATAGAGAGAGCACAAGCAGGGGGTGGCAGGCAAAGGGAGAAGGAGAAACAGGCTCCCCACTGAGCTTGATCACAGGAGCCTGGGATCATGACCTAAGCCAAAGGCAAGTGTTTACCCCACTGAGCCACCCAGGTGCCCCTAAGAGACTCTTTTTTTTTTTTTAAGATTTTATTTATTTATTTGACAGTGAGAGACACAGTGAGAAAGGGAACACCAGCAGGGGGAGTGGGGGAGGGAGAAGCAGGCTTCCCACTGAGCAGGGAGCCTATGTGGGGCTCCATCCCAGAACCCTAGAATCACAACCTGAGCTGAAGGCAGACGCTTAATGACTGAGCCACCCAGGTGCTCCAAGAGACTCTTAATAAAGGAAACAAACAGGGTTGCTGGATGGGATGGGGTGGGGGGATGGAGGAGTAACTGGGTGATGGACTTTAAGGAGGACATGTGGTGATGGGCACTGGGTATTATATAAAAAATAAAAGAAAATAGAAAAATAAAATAAAAAATGAGAAGTACTTAGATCACACAAAAAAGATGACATATCAAAAGGAAATCGATACATCTTTCAATAACTGTTTTTGGGACAATTGGCTATCCATTTGGAAGGAATGAAAAAATCTCTATCTCATGTAAAATAAACTTCAGATAGATCAAAGGGTTTAACATGAAAAATAAAACTACAGAAAAAAATAGAGGAACATTTAATAATCTTATGTTAAAGAAGATCTCTCTAACAAAACTCAGAGTTTTGTTTTATTTTGTTTTAATGGGCAGGTTTGACTACTTGAATTTTTAAAACTTCTGTAGAATCACTGCTGGTATTCCAGGTCTGGTTCTGCCACTTAGAACCTGGGAGACTCCAGGCTAGCTCCTTAGCCTTTGTAGGTCTCAAAATTTGTAAAATGGGGATAACAATAACAGTAGTACATACCTAATGTCAGATTTAAATGAGATAATCCATATAAAGCATCTAGAATGGTGTCTGGCATATTGTAAATGCTCAGTAAAATTTAGCTATTAGTTTTATTATCACTACAACATTTACAAAATGAAAAATGACATTTACAAAGTTGAAGATAAGTCACAGACTAGGAGACATTTGTCACATAAAGAGACAAAGGGTTAATGTCTATACTATACAAAGGGCATCTATAAGTCAATAAAATCCCCAACCAACCTGGTAGAAAAATGAACAAAGAATGTGAATTGATAATTAATAGAAGAAATTCAAATGGCCAATAAACATGTGGGGAAAAGTTCAACTTCATTAATAGTGAAAGAAAGCAGTCACAACAGTATTTAGATACCATCACCATCTATTTATTTATTTACTTATTGCCTCTCACATTGGAAATTTTTGGTGTTGGTGAAAGTGTTGGTTGGATTAAAATTATTCCGTTTTTAGAAAGAAATTTGGCAATGTCTATTAAAATGTAAAAAATGTAAACTCTTTGGGCGCCTGGGTGGCTCAGTGGGTTAAAGCCTCTGCCTTTGGCTCAGGTCATGATCTAAGGGTCCTGGGATTGAGGCCCGCATCGGGCTCCCTGCTCAGCAGGGAGCTTGCTTCCTCCTCTCTCTGCCTGCCTCTCTGCCTACTTGTGATCTCTCTCTCTGTGTCAGATAAATAAATAAAATCTTTAAAAAAAAAACAAGTANTCTCTGCCTACTTGTGATCTCTCTCTCTGTGTCAGATAAATAAATAAAATCTTTAAAAAAAACCAAGTGAACTCTTTGAGCAATGTCACTTCTATGATCCTATCCAATGAATACAATGTATTCAGCATGTATGTAATACCAAAACTTTGGAAACAAAATGAATGATTACCAATAGGGGAAGGAGACATTCAATTAATGGAATCCTACTTCACCATTATAAAGAATGCAGTAACTCATTATGAATTCACCTTGAAAGATGTTAAGTGAAAAAAGCACATTGTAGAACAATATGTACATTGTGATCTCATTTCTGCAAAAATTAAAAAGGATGCATGTGTGCATGTATATGCATGCATATAAATATACATCTGCATAAACATTAAAAGTCTGGAAAACAGAAACCAAAATGTCAACTATGGTTTCCTCTGAAGTGTGAAATTCCTTCCTTCAATTGGCTTATTTTTTAAAATTCAGTAAGTGTATATTGAGAACATAGTACATGCTAAGCTCTGTTTTAGGCACCATGGATACAGCAATAAATAAAATGGACAAAATTCCTGTCCTCATGCAATTTGCATCTTCCATAGGGAGACAGATAGTAAAAAGAATTTAAAATATACAGTGTTTCAGATGGTGATATACACTATGGGGGAAAATAAAGCAGAGAAGGGAGGTAGAAGGGCCATTTGCAATTTTAAATATGGTGAATTGAAGGAGTAGAGGGAACATTTCATATCTTTACTTAAAAAATCGTAGGGTTCTGGGGGGTGGGAGGGTAGGGATAGGGTGGATGGGTTATGGACATTGGGGAGGGTTTGTGCTTTGGTGAGTGCTGTGAAAGATGTAAGCCTGATGATTCACAGACCTGTACCCCTTGGGCAAAGAATAAAAATAAAATTAAAAAAAAATCGTAGGGTTAACAAGTGTTTTTCTTTCTTATTATGTGGATGATTTTCTGTATATTACCAGTAAACACTATGAAAAGAGAAGAAAAAGTCGTAACGGTGAAATTTCTGACTTGGGGGTATGGTATAAATTTTGGGACCGATTTCGTTTTCTTCTTCCCACATCTTTGAGTGCAGAAGCTAACCTAAAATGGACGAAGGTCTCAATCTCTCTTCCTCACCCATGGTGTGTATTACTGGCATACCAACTGGTGTGGCATTTTTGTTCTTTCCCCCCAAAGGCTTGCTTTCTTAATTATGTTTGCCTGAGGGCATTTTATAAATTGGTTTGCATTTCGAAGAACAAACCTACAGGGAAAGCTCATAAAATGCAAATTGATTATCTGTGTGGGGTAATCCCATTAATCCCTTGGTGACCCCGATTTTATTAGCTCTCCCCATGAGATAGAAAGGGACCCATACTTAGGAATAAAAGTTAAGGATTTTGATGGCGATTAAAGTCAACCGAATTGATTAAAAGTTCTGGGACGCAGAGACCAAATCTACCGATGGTTTTTTTGGATCCTGTTTTGTGTAAAGTCTGTGGTGAGCCCTCAGAGTCCCATCGAAGTCCCTCTTGCTGGTCAGGGAGACTTTTAAGGAGTGTGTTCGGGGGGTGGGGGCAATGATTTGTCATCTGAAGGCAGAATAAAGGAAGTAGAGACAGAGCTGTCGCCCAAAGAGCTGAAGTTAAACAAGGGGAATACATTCCGGATGTCTGGCTTGGGATCTACAGGGACAACCACCTGAGCTGCCCATCCTGGGCCCAGGGCCCTGTGGTGTCGGGAGTTGGTAGGAGTCAGATCCATCTCCACAACAGAACCTGTCAGGATCTATCTGCTCTAGGTGCTTCGTTCTCTCCACCTGGGAAGTTCACTTTTCTGCCCTGCAGTTTCCCATTGGTGTAATGACCCTCTTAACTTCTTTGCCCCCGCTCACTTCTCTAGGAGGTCGAGGACATTTGAGGGAAAAGATTTGCCCTCCACCTGAGCCAAATTAAGCTCTTTGGGATTATATTAATAGCAACCCATCTGCCAGACAGTGTGTGAAGGGGGCTGCACATTGTGTCACTTTCTTCTTCTTCAAGATTTATTTAAGTCATCTCTACACCCAGCGTGGGGCCCCAACACTCACAACTCTAAGATCAAGAGCCACAGCCCCCCCCCCTCAATGAGCCAGCCAGGCACCCCTGTCACCTTTATCTTCTTAAACAGAGCCTTTGAAAGAGTTATGAGAGATGTTATCATCCCCAATGTTGCAGACATTCAAACAGCCCTGTGCTCTGGGTCAAAAGGTAAACAACGGAAACCACAGCTCTTAAGTCCTGATCAGGTGCTCACTGATTTCATCTGAGCACAGGGAAGCATTTTCTGCGGGGGTGGGGGAGGTGGTCTCTTCTTACATTCGTATTTCTTTTGTTTATCAAGACTCAACCGGTTACTGATGATCAGTGTCTTATTCATCTGATTCTAATCACACTACTTAAAAATTGATGACGAATAGATTGCTTTAGTTAATTCACGTTACCGTAAATACTACGAATGACCCTTTCCTGCCCCGGGAAGAAATTCCCCTCCTAATCAAATTCAGAGCTCTCTTATGACCCCTTGTGGCCCCCTCTTTAACTACCTTGGACTACATCTCCCATCGTGCAACGGGAAAACGCGCATCAATTCTCCGTGACCCGACGGGACCTCTAACCAATCCAGTGCCACGGCTCTCGTTCAGTGACCTATTGGCTCCGTGTAGAGGCGGGACTCTCAGTTGCTAAGTCGGTACCCTTTCCGGAAGTGGTTGTTGGCCGCTGCAGGGCAACACCCCGGCGTCCCTGGAAGCGGGGAGCCGGGGTGGTGCTGGGGAAGCTGCGCAGAACCGGGAGCGGTGGCCCCGTGCCTCCCGGGGCGGGGGGCAGGTGAGGACCTCCTCGAGGGAGGGGTCGGGTGGCGGGGAAGGTGGGAAGCGGGAGAGTCGGGGCACAGTCGTGCGCCCGCGAGCGGGAGGGGGACGAGTGTGGGCGGGAACTGGGGGGAGAGGTTGGGAAGGAGAGGCCGGACTAGGGTGCATCTATCCAGAATCTCTCGGGGTGGCGGGAGGGGCGCTGGGCTGGGCTGGGGTGCCGGCGGGGAGCGAGCGGCGAGCGCGAGTGACAGCGTGTGAGCTTGCTGGGGCGCCCGTTGACTTGTCCGCTCCGTGGTGGGAGAGTGAGGCCCGGCCTCCGAACCTCGCTCGAATACCCCTCTTGTGGGGAGGCTTCACCCGGGCCCGAATCCAGGGCTAGCCCGACCTTCTGCCGTCTCTGGGCCAGCTGCGGAAGTCAGGAAGTTTTGGAGGTTTGTTTTTCCCTTCCTTGCCTTGCACTGATTTAAAAAAAAAATCTATCTCCTCCACCTGGAATCGCAGCCCTCACGTGGCTTCCACGACTCCTCGCTCCTGGGTCTCCTAACTCAGCTGTCTCTGCAGGCCTGGCCTTTGCGCTCACCACAGGCCGCGTCTGGGTCTGGGTGATTTCACCCGCAAGTTTAGTGACCGTCTGTTTAACTATGGTGAGCACCATAGTGCTCTTTCCTGAGCTCAGACCTGCTTACTGTTCATCTCCAGCTGCATGCCTCCCCCACCATCCTGGTCCCCCAGATCTGTGCCACCTCTTGTAGTTCCTGTGTCAGTGAAGGACTGCACCTGGAATTCAGTCGTAGGTTATACGCAGCAAACATTTGCGGGGCATTTCCTATATTCTGGGGAGTATGGTAGGTGGGGCTGTTGGGCAAGGCATAGAAGCGAACAGATAATCTCATACTGGTCTAAGTGCCCTGATTTCCCTCCTCTCTGTCCTTCACTTGCTGCAGACTTCAAGTCCTGTTATTCTGCAGCCTAATACCCTAAGCAGCTGGTCCTTTCTATTCTCACAGCCCCTGGCTTAGTTCATAATTTCTTGCCTGTGCTTTCAGGAAAGCCTCCTAAGTGGTCACTCTGCTTCTGTTCTTGCCCTCCTGCAATTAGTTCTTAGACAGCTGTCAGAATATCTTGCTAAACTGCAGATCTGATCATGCCAATCTCTTTTGTGAAATCCTGTGCTGGCTCCTCATCACATACTGGATACAACCTAAATCCTTCCAAGCCCTTTATAGGGTGCTCCTGACCTTCCACTGTCGATCTCTATCCTACCACTCCGCCCGTTGCCCCTTGCTGATCATGCCAGAGTGGTTAAGAGCTCAGGCTTTGGGATCAGAGAGACGTGGGGGCGGCATGCCTGTTATGCTGTGCCCTTTGGTATCTGTGAAGCTTATGGGCGAGTTCTTTTTTTCTTTAACCTTGCTGAGTCTCACTTTCCTTATTTGAAAAACGGGGAAAATATTTTCTACCTCTTAGAGAAGACGAAGTGAGATGATGCATATACAGCATTAGTACAGTTCTTGGAACATAGGAATTGTTCAGTGAATATCAACTTTCGTTGTCAAAATGAATTCTCTGCACCCACCGTGTTCTTCCTGCCTCTCTGCCTTTGTGCATGCTGTTTCTTCTGCCTTCTCTTCCCTTATCTTGGTGAGCTCCTGTTTATTCTTGAAGAGCCCTCTCATTGGTCCTCTACTCTGATGCTTTCCCTGATCTTCCAAAATAAGGTTAGTCATCCTTACCTTGGTTTCCCGTTGCACCTCCTGTTACTTGATGTGCTTCACACATTCTACAACCACATCTTTATGTGTTTGGCTTCTCAGCTAGGCTCAGCTGGAGTTAAGGACCTTGTGTAATCAGGCTTGTAGCCCTAAGAGCACAGTGCCAGCCCATGGTAGGTGTTCAGTAAGTGGTCATTGAATGTCAGAAAGGCTTTCACTTAAATTCCCTGGTACTTGATCTGTCCTCTCTATAAAGGTAGAATAGACCTAACAACTCACATTTTTTGAGATCTTACTGTGTTTTAAGTATTTGACATGTATTGAAAATTTATTTTTTTTTAAAGATTTGTTCACATGTGCGTGCAAGAGTGAGCGTGAGCAGGAGTGACACATGGAGAGAGAATCTCAAGCAGACTCCCTGCTGAGGGTGGAGCCAGATGTGAGGCTCAGTCTCAGGACCCTGAGGTCATGACCTGATTCGAAATTGAGTCAGAAGCCTGATTGAGCCACCCAGGTGCTCCCCATGTATTGAATAATTTGATTCTCACAGCCCTTTGGGATAGACCTTGTTATCTCCATTTTACAGATGAGAAAACTGAGGCAGCTTGCCCTGCTGGTAAGTGGCAGAGCTGGGATTCAGAGCCAAGAATGTTCCCAGACGTGCACTCAATTACCACTACATAATCACTTCTCATGTCTCCCGCCTTCTCCCTAATGCCTTCTTCAGTAACTCTGCTTTTCTCGGCTGCACTTTCTCTGTAATTGTACCAGTAGAGTGGAAGAAATCCACATGCAGGGAACTCTCATTATGCATATGTGTGTGTAAGTGTGCTCTGTTAGCTTGCGGGTGTTTTTACTCCTTATCTCGTCTCTAATGCCAACAAGAAGTAAAATTAGTAGGTGTTCAATAAATATTTCTCGAGTGAATAAATGATCTCTAGTAGTCATTTAAGGCATAGGGTTTCTCTTCCCACCACCTTCCTCATTCCTACAGTTCCTGTTCTTTTGGTCTTGCCCTTACCCACATCCTTTCTTAAGCCAGCAAAGCAAAGAAAGGAGGTAGAATATAGCCCACCCACATCTTAATTTTTTTTTAAAGATTTTATTTATTTTNCATCCTTTCTTAAGCCAGCAAAGCAAAGAAAGGAGGTAGAATATAGCCCACCCACATCTTAATTTTTTTTTAAAGATTTTATTTATTTTTTTGACAGAGATCACAAGTAGGCGGAGAGGCAGGCAGAGAGAGAGGAGGAAGCAGGCTCCTTGCCGAGCAGGGAGCCTGATGCGGGCCTCGATCCCAGGACCCTGAGATCATGACCTGAGCCACCCAGGTGCCCCTATAGCTTAATTATTTTCTGACGGAAGATTTGTTTGATATTGGAGGGAATTTAGATTTTCCGGGTTCTTCCTGACCTTTAAATATAGCTAATAAATCTGCCACAGCGAGCTTTTACCTGCCCCATGCTTTCCTGAGATGGGATGTGTCTAGGGATATGTGACATCTCTCAAATGTGGGATTTCTCAAATGCTCTGAGGTGGTTGATGCAGTGCCTTGTAATAGATCACTGCCCTGCTGGATTGAATGATGGCTAGTCTGATGTCCCCAGGGATCCTTTTCCCCCTCGTCCCTCACGCAGAGAATTCAAGATTCCCGTGGCTCCTTCAGCCACATCAGCCCCCCCTGGTTCCTGGTACCTTTCTGCTCTGCTTTTCCAGAGTCGGTGACTCTACTTTGTCTCTGACTGTGTGTGGAGGGAACATGACTTCAGCAGGCTGTTCTGGGTTCTTCGGGTAGGAAGCAGATCCCCACTTGGGTTGATGTACCACAGAGGAGAGCGCTTCCTCCATCAGCCTGTCTTCCTGAGGCACGAAGTTACTGCTTGGAGGTGTCACGGTGGGAGTGAGACGGGGCAGAGCCTGACTCCGTTGGCTCCAGTGTGCGGACAGAGCTACCGTCCTTGTGCAGCTGTCAGCTCTCAGGGTATGGAGAGGGCCACAGCGACGGTCCCTCCTCCATCCCGTGCTGTTCATCAGGGGTCCCTCTCTAGGGGTCCTGGGGCAGATTCCCAGCCACCAGATGGGGCCATGAGCACTCATTAGGGGATGCATCCTGACCTTTTGGACGACAGGGTCTCTGCTCACTGTGTTGTGCTTGCTGCTCCGAGTGCAACAGCGACAGCTTCTGAGAGGTCAGGCCCTGCTGCTCTAGGCTCNGCTTTCCTGAGATGGGATGTGTCTAGGGATATGTGACATCTCTCAAATGTGGGATTTCTCAAATGCTCTGAGGTGGTTGATGCAGTGCCTTGTAATAGATCACTGCCCTGCTGGATTGAATGATGGCTAGTCTGATGTCCCCAGGGATCCTTTTCCCCCTCGTCCCTCACGCAGAGAATTCAAGATTCCCGTGGCTCCTTCAGCCACATCAGCCCCCCCTGGTTCCTGGTACCTTTCTGCTCTGCTTTTCCAGAGTCGGTGACTCTACTTTGTCTCTGACTGTGTGTGGAGGGAACATGACTTCAGCAGGCTGTTCTGGGTTCTTCGGGTAGGAAGCAGATCCCCACTTGGGTTGATGTACCACAGAGGAGAGCGCTTCCTCCATCAGCCTGTCTTCCTGAGGCACGAAGTTACTGCTTGGAGGTGTCACGGTGGGAGTGAGACGGGGCAGAGCCTGACTCCGTTGGCTCCAGTGTGCGGACAGAGCTACCGTCCTTGTGCAGCTGTCAGCTCTTAGGGTATGGAGAGGGCCACAGCGACGGTCCCTCCTCCATCCCGTGCTGTTCATCAGGGGTCCCTCTCTAGGGGTCCTGGGGCAGATTCCCAGCCACCAGATGGGGCCATGAGCACTCATTAGGGGATGCATCCTGACCTTTTGGACGACAGGGTCTCTGCTCACTGTGTTGTGCTTGCTGCTCCGAGTGCAACAGCGACAGCTTCTGAGAGGTCAGGCCCTGCTGCTCTAGGCTCCTGTCAGTTGCACCAGGGCGGCGACAGCCCTCGGAGCAGCGCTGTACACGGCAGCCACTGTGCAGGGCGACTCGGTTCTGCATCATCGGGAGCTTCGGTGTGGGAGCTGCCGGAGGGGGGAGTTGTGACCCGGGGTCCTGAGTAGTTACAGGAGGCGGGAGTGGAAGGGACGAGCAGTTCCAGAACGGGGCCAGCTCGTCAGTTGAACAATTTGACACTGTCCCGTCCCTAGAGCTACAAACCTTGGTTTCAAGTCCGACTGCTCCCCCCGCCCCACCCCTTCCTGGTCCTGTGAAACCTGCCATCACAGCGCCTGGCCCTTCCGCCTTCCCTCTGCTCCTGCCCTCGTTGAAGGCCTCGTTGTGCCCCTGGTGGCGGCCTCCTCAGTGTTTTCCTGACACCGTCTCATCCCTCCGGTCCTAACGTGCCACTCCTGCCAGTCTTCTCACCCTGGAAAAAGGCCGCTCTGTGCCACTTTCTTTCACCAAAGCCCTCAGCGGCTCCCCTTTGCCACAGGGGAGAGGCGAGGCTCTTTCGCATGGTCTACACGGCTCTCCTCCGTGACCTGGCTTTCCACCCCAGCCCCTGCCCTGCCCGCTGGGGTCCAGCACCCCAGAACCGCTTGTCTGCATCCGACGTCCCCTTGCCTAGAACGCCTCTCTCCTCTCACACGACTCTTGGCTGCCTTTGGTCCCCAGCCCCTCGTCATAGCCTGCCTTCTTCCTTCTTGGTACTTCCTGCGCAGGATGGTTTTATTTTATTTTTATTTATTTATTTTTTAAGTATCTGCATTTATTCCTTATTTCTTTATTTTATTTATNCCCTGCCCTGCCCGCTGGGGTCCAGCACCCCAGAACCGCTTGTCTGCATCCGACGTCCCCTTGCCTAGAACGCCTCTCTCCTCTCACACGACTCTTGGCTGCCTTTGGTCCCCAGCCCCTCGTCATAGCCTGCCTTCTTCCTTCTTGGTACTTCCTGCGCAGGATGGTTTTATTTTATTTTTATTTATTTATTTTTTAAGTATCTACATTTATTCCTTATTTCTTTAATGTCTCTTACACAATTTTGATCATTTTAAGGTCATACTTGTTATATTTCTTGTAAAGGTTATTTGTTAATAATACCTAATTCTATTTCTGTTTTTTTATTAACACATAATGTATTATTTGCTTCAGGGATACAGGTCTGTGAATCATCGGGCTTACACATTTCACAGCACTCACCATAGCACAAACCTTCCCCAATGTCTATCACCCAACCACCCCATCCCTCCCACCCTCCCTGCCTCCCCTCCAGCAACCCTCAG
>LNAC01000073.1:3881983-3902084 GCA_002007465.1 Ailurus styani | reverse complement strand
TTTTTTTTTTTTTTAAAGATTTTATTTATTTATCTGACAGAGAGAGATTACAAGTAGGCAGAGAGGCAGACAGAGAGAGAGGAGGAAGCAGGCTCCCTGCCGAGCAGAGAGCCCGATGCGGGCCTCGATCCCAGGACCCTGAGATCATGACCCAAGCCGAAGGCAGAGGCATTAACCCACTGAGCCACCCAGGTGCCCTTGCTGGGGGTCTTATACCGTGAATTATTTCTCCTGTGTTGGGGGGGGCATATGAAGTCAAACTCTCGAGAAGGCTGGGTTTCCAGATCTTTGTGACTCAGTAGGTGTTCAGCAAGCCTTTGGGAGGTGTGTATCCGAGAACTTTCCCAGGTGCAATGCCTAGAAGGCCTGAGTTCTGAGCTGCTGTTCCCACCCTTCACTATCTCTGGAGCTGGAAAATCCCCAGCTAAGGTGGCTTGCCTGGTCTGGTCTGACCCAGGTGTTCCATGACCAAGCTCCAGTTTTTCCCCTTTTAAGCTGGGTCACTGATTTTCTCTTTGGGTTCGGGTGTTTGGGACCTAGGTGTTCGAGCCCAGACCAATCATGGCCGGAAGACCCATCCGCATAGGAGACCAGCTGGTTCTGGAGGAAGATTATGATGAGACCTACATCCCCAGTGAGCAAGGTAAGAGGCCTGGGGTGCCCTGTAATAGTTCTTTGAAAGCAGGAATGATCTCGAATTGAGCTCTGTCCTTCCAGTACACAGTATGCTACGTGTGCAGAGCCGCTCCGTGTATTTGGTTAGATCAGCAAATACTATAGTCCATAACCTAACCTGGCCTGTTGCCTTCTTGTAAATAAAGTTTTATTAGAAAATAGCCATGCTTGTTTGCTTACATATTGTCTGTGGCTGCTTTCATGGCACAAGGGCAGTGTTGAGTGGTTGTGACAGGAACCCTGTCATGCACAAAGCCTAAAATATTTACCGTCTAGCTCTTTACAGAAATCGTTTGCTGACCTTGGGTTGGATCAGTGACTCATTAGTTTAACATATTTTTATTCATTTATTTATTAGAGAATGAGCAGGGGGAGAGGGAGAAGCAGACTCCCCACTGAGCAAGGAGCCCAATGCAGAGCTCAATCCTAGGACCCTGGGATCATGACCTGAGCCATCCAGGTGCCCTGATCAGTGATTAATTTTAAATGAAAATATAGGGGCGCCTGGCTGACTCAGTCAGTAGAGCATGTGACTCTTGATCTTGGAATTGTGAGTTTGAGCCCTACGTTGAGTGTAGAGATTATTTAAAAATAAAACCTTAAAATGAATGAATGAATGAATGAATATTTTTAAAAGAGTCCATCTTAAAAAAAAAGAAAATATAGTAGGGGATACCATGAAATACAGTGTCTCCTGAAGCTAGGGGTGACCCAATTTCTTAAGGAAACTAAAGCTGTGTTGTGTTTTGTTTTTAAAGATTTTATTTATTTATTTGACAGAGACACAGAGAGGGAACACAGGCAGGGGGAGTGGGAGAGGACAAGCAGACTCCCCACTGAGCAGGGAGCCCGGGACCATGACCTGAGCCGAAGGCAGAAGCTTAGTGACTGAGCCACCCAGGCGCCCCTTGTTGTGTTTTTAAACAGCAATAGTAACAGAATTTACTTAGTGCTCCTCTGTACTGGTTTCTGTGCTAAGAACTTTACATGTATCTCCTTTACTTTTTTGCTTTGTTCTGTTTTGTTTTTACTTATTTAAGTGATCTCTATACCCCACGTGGGGCTCGAACTCACAATCCTAAGATCAGGAGTTGGGTGCTCTTCCAACTGAGCCAGCCAGGCGCCCCACATGTACTTCTTTTCAACCCTCACAGCAGCTCATGAGTTAGGTGCCGTTACCATTCCCATTTTACAGATGAGGAAACGAGGCACAGGAAGGTGAACTAACTCCCCTCAAGGCAAAGGTCTGCTGAGCGGTACAGCTGGGACCCATAGCCAGATGTCCTTGCGAAAGGCACCGCCTTCCTATTTACACTCCCCCTTGCACCAGCGTGTTTTTACACTGTAAAGTAGATCATATCAGGGCTCTGCTTTTAGTAATATTCTATTATATTTAGCATAGCACCCTTAGTGGGGTGTGCGGGACTCTGCATGACCCCAGCCTGCCACCTGGCTAGGCTTTCCCAGTGCCGTTCTCTCTTTCTCACTCTGCCAGTCACATAGCCTTTCAGACAGTCCCCAGATGGTCCAAACCTCCACTTGCCACAGGCCCTTTGCACCTGAGTACTCTTTCCTCAGTGCTCTGCATGGCTAGCTCCCTTGTCTCCTGTAGGTTTTCTTTGTGTTCCTTTCTTTCTTTTTTTTTTTTTTTAAAGATTATTTATTTATTTCACAGAGGGAGAGAGATCACAAGGAGGCAGAGAGGCAGGCGGGGGGGGGAGGGGGGAAGCAGGCTCCCCACTGAGCAGGGAGCCCGATGTGGGCCTCGATCCCAGGACCCTGAGATCATGACCTGAGCTGAAAGCGGAGGCTTTATAACCCACTGAGCCATCCAGGCACCCTCTTTGTGTTCCTTTCTGAGAGGTTTCCCTTGACCCTTTCCAAAGGAGTGCCCCTTCCACCTTGACGTTCTCTGTCTCATACCTCATTTACTTCCTTCATTACCTTTATCAGAAGTTTTAAGTCTTTGTATAGGTATCTGTTTAGTTGTTTACGTGGTTTCTTCTCCATAAGGACAGAGACTATTTCTCTTATTCATAGCGCATAAGAAGCACTCAAAAGCTATTTGTGAGACCTGTGAATAAGTTAGTCTCTGGCTAGCCAAATCCCAGCTGGTCCTTTGAAGAAGGGCTTTTTCTTCCCTAGGGTCCAGGTGTGGTCATCGTCCCCTTTTTCCCCTGAGATGACCCAACCTGGTGATGCCTTTCTGGCCTGGGCTGTTAACCAGCTGAAACATTGATGTATTTATGTTGTTATTCCTGGGGTTAGCTCATCTGTCTTCTTCCCTCTTGGTGAGCTAGCTCTTAGCTCAGTACGTACATCTCCCCGGGTCCTCCAGATCTCTGGTGAAAGAGCTTTCTAAATGCTTTCCTCAAGAGTGTAACACAAGTCTCAGCGTCCATAATATACAGCACAATTGGAAAGGAAACCATTGCCTTCGTGGAAGAGAGGGTTCAGAACGGAGAGCAAGGCTGCTCAAGTATCATCCCCTTTGTCAGCTCAGATGTCCCCGGGCCCCGAGCCGAAGAAGTCACTGCTTGGTCTCTGGAGCACCCGGGCACACGTGCAGGTCTCCATTCAAACGCCTGCCCCACGGTTTAGATTCCATTCGATTGTCGGTAAGGCCTCCAGGGACTTCGTCTTCTCTAGTTGTTCCGTCCGTGCTCGTTGATTTAGTGACGAGCACTTTTACAGCACGACTTTGGAAATCTTGGGAGAGCCTGTGTCTCGGTGAGGCTGCCCTCATTCAGGGTGGTTCTGGCTGCGGCTGGCGGGCTGCTTCCCCAGGTCCCCGCCACACTGGCGTCTTGGCCTTACTGTTTTGCCTTTGTCATCCTTGGCTTCAGATTACATTCCTGGAGTATGGCAGTAGCATGCCTTGATTCAGGTGTACCATTTATCGTTTAAGAAGATGAAATTATGTATGTTTATTATTTAGAGACATAACACCTACTCACTTAGGAAAATTTAGAAAGTAAAGGTGAAGCAGAAAAAAAACCTGTCTGGGAAGAAACTCTGCTTTTCCTTTACTCTCACAGTCAAAACGCTGGCACCAGATGGGGGGGGGGTTCCCGACGCCAGCTGTACGTCCTACAATTCAGTTCAGTTCTGACACTGTCTCCCTGGACAGAGCATCCGATCCCACAGGCTAAAGACTGCCCTTACTTCCGATGGCCGTAGCTAGTCCCAGGCCGTCCCTGGTACCTCTGGCCAACAAGGTAGATACCAGAGTCCCATGTCCCCCTCCTTGGGTTCGATAATTTGCACAGAACTCAGGGAAACACTTAAAACGTAGGTTTTCAGTTTATTTTATAATAAAGGATATCATACAGGTTACAGATGAATAACCAGATGAAGGGATATGTAGTGTGAGGTCCAAGAGGGTCCCAGTGCAGGAGCTTCTGTCTCTGTGGACTTGGGACAGAGGTTCCCCCCTGGCCTGTGGTTGTGTTCACCAACCACCGAAGCTCTCTGAGCCCCATAGTTTAGGGATTTTTATGGAAGCTTCTTCACCAAGTCATGATAGATCATTAACTTCTTTTTGAGCCCCTCTCCAGGGAATGGGGGTGAGGCTAAAAGTTCCAAGCTGCTGCCTTTTTTTTTTTTTAAGATTTTATTTATTTTAGAGAGAAAGCAAGAGAAAGAGAGGGAAAGAGAGTGAGCATGGGTGCACATGAGCAGGGGTAGGGGCATAGGGAGAAGTCGGTTCCCTGCCGAGCAGGGCTGACATGGGCCTCAGTCCCAGGACCCCATGGATCATGACCTGAGCCCAAGGCAAATGCTTAACTAACTGAGCCAGCCGGGTGGCCCCCCACTTTTTTTTCAAGATTTTATTTTTAAGTAATCTCTATACCCAGCATGGGGCTCGAACTCACAGCCCCAAGATCAAAGTTGCACGCTCTAGTAGCTGAGCCAGCTAGGCGCCACCGAAAGTTCCAAGCTTCTAATCATGGCTTGGTCTCTCTGGTGACCAGCCCCCAACCAGGAGCCCATCCAGAGTTACCTCATTGGAAGAAAAGATGCTTCTGTTACTCAGGAAGTTCCAGGGGCTTTTGGAGCTCTGGTCAGGAACTCGGGTCAAAGGCCAAATAGTAACAAGAACTGGGAGCAGAGGGGCGCCTGGGTGGCTCAGTCATTGAGCGTCTGCCTTCAGCTCAGGTCATGATCTCAGGGTCCTGGATCGAGCCCCGCGTCGGGCTCCCCGCTCCGCGGGAGCCCTGCTTCTCCCTCTCCGCCTGCTTGTATTCCCTCTCTTTCTGTCTCTCTCTCTCGGTCAAATAAATCAATAAAATTAAAAAAAAAAACTGGGAGCAGAGATCAATATATATATTTCTTATTATTGCACGAGGTGCAGTATTGCACAATTGTGATTTTTTTTTTTCTAATTTCCATCCACATCCTTAGCTTTCTTCCTTTCTCATCCTCCTGTCTCTTCTTGCAGAAATTCTTGAATTCGCCAGAGAGATTGGTATCGATCCCGTCAAGGAGCCGGAACTGATGTGGCTGGCGCGGGAGGGCATTGTGGCCCCGCTGCCTGTGGAGTGGAAGCCCTGGTAAGTCAGCATGCATGCGGCCCGCCGGCTTGGCCTCTCCCAGGCAGTGGGAGCCTGGCCCTGGAGGTCAGCTTGCATTTGCCACCTTTTGAAGCCTGTCCTGCACACAGTTGGGGACGGCAGTGGGCCACTCCTCTGCTGCGTCGCCTGATGCTTTGGGCCTGAGCTTAGGCCGACCTGCTGGTCCGGGGTCCCAGGAACTGCTGCCCTGGGTCAGGTCCCGAAACACCAGCATCTGTTTTCCGTACGCTGGGGAGGTGTCATTGTTATTCTTTGCAGACTGCTATTGAGAGTGACAATATTGAGACCCCCTCAGCATGTCCACGGTGGATGCCAGTGCTAAAAAGAGGATTGTAGTAGGCCACACAGCCTGGGGGGGGGGGGCTTCTGTCTTTGTAGGCAACCTGTCTCTGCCTTTGAGTGGTGGATTCGTTCATATTTTCACTTTGGCTCTGAGCTGTCTGGGTGGTGAGGAGCGGACCCACTCAGCTGGCGTCAGGGAACCAGGTTGATGGTGAGGAGGCTAATGGGGTCTTGGCAGCTGTTGCCAGCCCGTCCCCGTCTGAGAACCGCGTCCTGTCCCACTCTCGGGGGCGGTGATGCGTGTTCTCTGTTCTGCTCGCCTGTTCTGTTCTCCTTGTCACAGGCGCAGCGCGCACCAGCTTGCCTCTTCGAGTGTGCACTAAGTTTACTTCCTCCTCGAGTGTGCCACTTGCCTACGCTTGTCCCCAGCCAGTGCCCAGGTGTCTTCTGGGGTCCTCCCTTCTGCTGGTCTGGTGTGGTTTTGTGGGCACAGTGTAATTATTCTGTTCTTATCCACACCATTCAGAGTGTTGGCCAAGCTTCAGAATCACTGCAACTTGGCCTTACCGTCCCTGCTGAGGAATCATACGTAAGCCTTTTAGCTTCGCCTCACGTGGGAGGCTCCCTGTTCTCTTGATCTTTTCAGCTGCATTTCCTTGGATCTCCTCCAGTTTCATGACATGTTTCTCAGAAGAAATCCGTCAGCACTATACACGGTATCCTGGGTGCCAAGGATGCACAGTTGTGTTCGTAGGATAAGTCGTAGGATAGTGGTTTCTGTTTTGTTGCCAATATCTACCCTGATACCCACATTGCCTTACCTGTTTTTTTCAAAGATTTGTTTGTTTGTTTTAGAGGGAGTACACATGGGGGGAGGAGCAGAGGGATAGATTCTTCAGGCCGACCCCACGCCCAGCACAGAGCCTGACGAGGGGGCTTGATCCCAGGACCCATGAGATCCTGACCTGAGCTGAAACCGAGAGTCAGACGCTTACCTGACTCAGCCACCAAGGCGCCCCGACATTTGCCTCATCCATTAATCTCTCCCTTCTCTGTCTTTAAGTTTGTACATACGTGTGCTGTTTGCTTTTGGATCCATTTTCGAATGAGAAACCACGTGAGAAATAGAATCAGTGTAGTAATACCTTAACGTACACACACCTAATAAATAAATGGCTGCAGTGTTTGTGAAAAGTAAAACGGAGGGTGGAAGGAAGGCCACTGTCATCGGTTATGGGCCAGCCATGCGCCGGGCTTCGTGCCCGCCGCCTTCACGGTCCTGCTGGTGGTGGCCGGCGCTCACTCAGCTTGGAGGGGAGCATGAACTCTTTTGCAGTTTTTAAAATACCGTAAGTCACTAAACCTTGCTGTCTTCTACCCTGTCAATCGCAAGAGTAACTTCTGTTAGTGGGTGAATTCCTTCCTGGCCTTGAAAACACGCCCCACCCACCCCACACACATGGTTTTGTTTGTTACACTAAGTATGTACTGTATACATTGTTGCTCTTCTCTGTCAAGGTGTGGTCCACCTTAGCCTTTTCTCAGCTATACACTTTTCCACGTGTAGATGTGCCATAATTTTTAAAAATCCCAATTTATTTAACCACTCTTGTATTGAAGGGTGTTTAGATTTTTTCCCCAAATTAACGCTATGTGTGGGTCTACTTCTGGTTTCTCTGCTCTCTTCCATTGATCTGTTTGTCTAACACCGATACCGTACCTACTGTCTTGATTACTGTAGCTTTATCATAAGTCTTGACATCACTTAGGGTAAATGATTTTGTTCAGCTTTGTTCACCATTTTCAAAGTTGTATTTATTGTACGTCCTCTGCATTTCCATATGAATTTTAGAATCAGCTTGTCGTTTTCTGCAACAACGACAAAAAATCCTGTTAAGATTTTGATTGGAATTGCACTGAATCTATAAGTCGGTTTAGGGAGAATTGACCTCTAAAATTACATGGGGTCTTTCAATCCTTGAGCAGGGTCTGTCTCTATTTCTTTAGGTGGTTCTTTAAGAAATGTTTTGTAGTTTTTAGTGTACGTGTCTTGCCCATATTTTGTTAGATTTATTCCTGAGTAGTGTGTATTTTTGATGTTTCTTTAAGTGGTGTGTTTTAAAATTTCAATTTCCTATTGCTTTTATATAGAAGTAAAATTGGTTTTTGTATATTGATCTTGTAGCTGGCAACTTTGCTAAACTCACATGTGTCAGTTCTTTTTTTTTTTTTTAAGATTTATGTATTTTATTAGAGAGTGTGCTCTTGGACACACAGGTGAGCTGGGGGAGTGGGGGGAGGGAGAGGGAGAAGGAGAGAGCAGACTCCCCGCTGAGCATGGAGCCCAACGCAGGGGGCAGGGGGCTCAATCCCATGACCCCAGGATCATGACCTGAGCCCAAATCACCAGTCTAACGCTCAATCGCCTGAGCCACCCAGGTGCCCCATCTATGTCATTTCTAATAGTTTTGTAGATTACATAGGATTTCCTACATATGTGATCATGACTTTTGTGAAAAAGACATTTTTACTTCTTCCTTTCCAATCTGGATGCCTTTTATTTTTATTTCTTTCCTTACTGCACTGACTAGAACCTCCAATAATAGAAGTGGTGACAATGGATATTTTTGCTTTGTCCTTGATTTTAAGGGATTGAGATGATGTTAGCTGTAGGTTTTTGTAAATGCCCTTTGTCAGGGTGAGGAAATTCCCTTCTATTCCTGGCTTGCTGAGAGTCCAAATCAGAAAGCATATTAGATTTTACCAAGTGTTTTTTTATGTGTCTATTGATAGGATCATGTGGTTTTTTTTTTCTATTTTAGTCTTAATATGGTCAATGATATTGATTGATTTTCAAATGTCAAGCTGACCTTACATTCTTGGGATAAAGTTCACCCAGTTGTGATCATATATTATCAGATTTGATTTTCTAAAATTTGTGTTAAGTATCTTTGTTCTAAAATAATAGTTTGAAGGGGATGAGGTAGATAGAGTTTGGGTATTTTTTTTTATTACTGATTTCCAATTTTATTTATTCATTTTTTGTTACAAGTTGAGACCTGTTTTCTGGCTCAGTAAGTTATTGTGTTTTTGTAAACATTCTAGGTGTTCTCAATAAGAATGTGTCCCTCATTTTCCAATATAGGGTTCTATAAATATCCTTTATATCAAGCATGCTAGATGTGTTTATGTCTTCCTGTGTCCCTAGGCTCTTTTCTCTGGTCTCACTCTGAATAACAGTTTAGTTGAGTGTAGAATTGTCTCTTGAATTTGAACGGCCCTTGGCCAATATTATGTATCATTATCTTCTGACTTCTGGTTTTCCTTAATAAGACATATTTTCTTGGTCCCATTTGTTGTTCCTTTGTGGGTAGTAAATCTTTCCCCCTCTGGTTGTTTTTATAATTTTATTTTTATCTTTGGTGTTCTATAATTTCACTGCTGTGTATTAGGTATGTATGTATTTATTTCTATTTCCTAAGCTCAGGATTTGGGTGCTCTCTTTCTTTGAGGACTCCTGTCTCTCTTCATCCCCCTTTCCTCCCCTAATTTAATGATTCTACCAATTCCTACAAGTTCTGTTCTTTTCAATATGTCTGGTTTTTTTTTTGTTTGTTTTTTTTTTTAGAGTTCTGTTCTTTCATTATGGATTCTACTCTTTTTATCCCTACAGTAATTTTAGTTGTAGTTAATTTTAGTTTTCTTTTGATTATTCCGCCATGCCAAGTTTCCTCGTGTGCTAATGCTTCCCTTGGCTGGCGCTGATTCCCTTTCACCGTGAACTGTCTCCCCCATGGGGTTTGTTAATTATTTATTGGGAGTTTTGTGAATCCATCTTCTATAGAGTATTTTCTGTGTTTTATTCCTAGGTTTTTTAGTGGCTTCACATTAGCTTGTGCCAAGGATTTTTTAGTGGGTTTACGTTAATTTTTCTGACTTGGGATTTCCTTACCACAATTTGGACTCTATGTCTACATGTATCTCAGGATTTTTAATTTTTCATGAAATTTTATTTTGCCTGCCTAGACCTGGATTGGGTGACATGCTTCCTCACTCTGCTAGGTTCTTCTATTCTTCTCTTGTCTTCTATTCATGGAGCAAGAAGCCTTAAGGGCCCAGTCATATGCATGGGTCTCATTCCTAGTTTCCAGATTCGTGACGGCCTAAGGTCATCTTTTGTGTCTGTCAATTGGCATTAAAACCCAGATTTGAAAATTCTCTATCCAGGTCAGATACCAGCCTTGACCTGTCCCTTCTCAACACTTTCTTATCAGGCTTCACATGTTCTTTCTGTTTCTGGCCTCTGAGAATTTGGCACCAGGTGAGGAGAGGTCAAATGTTTCCTTCAGTTTGGTTAAGCACGTTTTCTGAGATTTTGTATGTGTGTCTTGAGAAAAATTTCTAGAATTTCAGTTGATGTGTTAAAAGATGTGCCGAATTTAAATATCGCTAATCCCAAATGACTTTCTGTTGCAGTTTAACAAACCCTCCGATAATCATACATATGGTTCATTTAAAAATAATATCAATTAAAACCTTATCGACCCCCCAAAAATGATCAGTACAAAAAAATTATCAATTCAAGGGCAGGAAATTATTTTACCTGATCGTTTGAATTTGCATTTCTCAAATCGTTCATGGAGTTGAACTGGCCATCTGTTGGCCATTTGCTTATTTATACCCTTTGCCATTTTGTCTGCTGGGTCGCTTATCTTTTCATTTTGGAGGAGCTGAAACTCTGATTTTTCTGTGTATTAATCTTATACTACTGTTTCTATTATTTTCTTCTAGTCTCCTGTTTTTAAATTTCTTTACTCTTTCTTTTATCACACTGAAATTATACACTTTTTGTAAGTTTTTTTTCCTGGTAAAACATACATAACATAAAATGTCCTTTTTAACCATTTTTAGATAGACAGTTGAGTGGCATGAAGTACATTCACAGTGTTGTGTAAGCAGAACCCCCACCCAGTTCCAGAACTTTTTCAGCTCCCTAAACTGAAAGTCTGTGCCCACTCTCCCCTCCCGCCAGCTCTGGGTAACCTCTGATCTACTTTCCGTCTCTGTTTATTAACCTAGTCTAGATTGAATCGGTGGCCCCACAGTATTAATCCTTTTGTGTCGGGCTCATTTTACTTACTATCATGTCTGCGGACTTCATCCGTGCTGTAGCCCGTGTCGGAACCTCATTCCTCTTCACGGTGGAATAAAATTCTAGTGTCTGTCTGTGCCACATTTTGTTTATTCATTTGTTTGTCGGTGGACATTTGGGCTGTTTGTGCCCTTCTGCTATTATGAGTAATTCTGCTGTGAACATGGGTGTACAAAGATCTGCTCGAACCCCTGCTTTCGGTGCTCGTGGACGGAATTCCTGGGTCATATGGAAGTTCTGTTTTTAATTTTTAGGGAACCGCAGCCCTGTTTCTCATGGCGGCGGCACCCCTTTCCCTCCCCTCCAGCAGTGCGCAAGGGTCCAGCATCCCCACATCCTCACCAACACCTGTTCTTTCCTGCTTGTTTGGTAGCAGCCGTGCCGGTGGGTGTGAAGTGACAGCTCGCGCTCCCTGGTGGTCACTGGTATTGTGCAGCTTCTCATGTGCTTCTCTGTTGTTTGTTACCTTCTTACCTTTCGTTCCTGATATTTTTCCTGCTTATTTCTGCATGTTTTCTCTTTTATTGGAGTTGAGATTGAGCTTGTCAAGTTTTATAAGGAGCCTGATTGGGATTCTACTGGGATCGTATTGGATTTATACATTAATTTGAGGATTATCAGCATGTTTATAGACTTGAGTCTTTTTTTTTTTTAATGTAGTCTCTACACCCAATGTGGGGCTCGAACTCAAAACCCGAGATCAAAAATCGTATACTCTGCCAACTGAGCCAGGCAGGTGCCCCCAGACTTGAGTCTTTCTAGTCAGTAACATGGAGTGTCTCTCCAAATGCTTTTCCTTTTTTCCTTTTTCCTGACTTTTCGGTGAAGCTTTATAAAGGCTTTGCACATTTTGGATTTATTTCTGGGTATTGTGTCTTTTTTTTTTATTGCTATTGTGAAAGTGTGGTTTGGTTTTTGCTTTTCTAATAGCTGTCCCAATGGATTATTGATAACAGTGGATGTAATGAATGGCTTAATTTGGACTTGTCAATGTTGAAACAGATTCTTGAAATGCACCTTTTATGTTATTTTCTTCTTTTTTTAAAAATTTTTTTAGAGAGAGAGAGAAAAAGAGAATGTGGGGGTGGGGGCAGATGGAGAGAGAGAATCTTAAGCAGGCTCCATGACCCTGAGATCATGACCTGAGCCGAAATCAAGAGTCAGATGCTCAACCGACTGAGCCACTCAGGTGCCCCTACGTTATTTTCTTCTATGGTTGATCCCTGCTGACTTGGATTGTCACCTTTCATGAGTTCAGAGTCTTCTGCAAAACCAGAGCTTTCATAATGGCTTTTTCTTCCTTACGCCATTTATAAAAATATTAGGCAAGGTTGACCCTCGAATTTATCTCCAACATCCCATGGCGTCTGTACTTATCCATCTATTGCTACTCCAGTCCAGCATGAATTCCCAGGAACCCCAGTGATTATGCGTGTTCTTCTAGAGAAGTCCTTAGCTGTCCCAGTCCTTGGTTCCTAGCTAGGTTAACTCCTATCTCAGCCGCACGGTACCCTTCCATTCCGTGTGAATCCTCCCCGTGTCCTCCTGTCCTCCCCTCTTCTCTCTCCTTCTGCTCCTCTCACGCTGTTCTTCCTTCTCCATCTCCCAGCCACTTCTCTTCTCTTTCTTTTTTCCCCTAAGTAGCTTTGGGCCTGAGCAGGGACTAACTTCTGACCTCTGCTCTCCACAGCCAGGACATCACAGGTGATATTTACTATTTCAACTTTGCCAACGGGCAGTCCACGTGGGACCATCCATGTGACGAGCACTATCGGAACTTGGTGATCCAAGAGCGGGGGAAGCTGTCAGCTCCTGGAGCCATTAAGAAGAAAGACAAGAAAAAGAAAAAGGAAAAGAAAGACAAGAAGGACAAAGAGAGCCCCAAAAGTCTGCTGGTGAGTCTGTGGCTGCCAGTTCCCAGAAAGGCCAGGGCTGAGACCTAAGGGGATGCTGGGAACCTGTAGGCGTTTCCAGCTGGGAAATTAAGAACAGCACCAATAATATAGTGATCTCTTCATAGTATATCCCCTCCGTTCTGCCTGCCTCCCAGCAAATTTTCCTTTTAGCTTCTGGAAGTTCTCATTGCCTCTGAATAATTCCTTTCCTCCCCCTTGGGAAGCACATGCTATGTAGTGGAGTTAGTGAGCGAGAGCGCTCTGCTGAGCATGGGGCTTTGCAGTGGTCCAGGAAGTGGTGCCGTTTGCCCCTCTGGGGGTGGGGGACGGGGGGCAGTTGACAGAGAACCCAGATGAGTGGAGTGTCTTCCCTGTCCTTTCAGAGCTAGGCCTTCCCAGTGTGCAAATTCCTAGATGTCAGACGTAACCCTAATTCAGTTGTCAGGACTCTAGTGCCTTCTAAATCCAACGAGAAAAGCTCTGGGCTTTATCCGCTCCCGTGAATTGTCTTTTTTGCCGGTGTCCTCGGTTAGCGGTGCGTAATTGAAATTTGATGGCAGTGTGGTCACCTTGGTCTTGGGTAGCCTTTTTTTTTTTTTTTTTTTTTAACTAGGAGTTGAAAGCGCTCTTTGCCCTTATTTTATTTGTCCCTCCGGTGTGTCCGAACTTTAGAGACAGAGTTACGGCCCTGAATTTATAGGTAGAGAAGTTAAGACTTGGAGCCATCCTGACGTGAGGCCCAGGCTCTCCCAGAGTGCTCTGATGGTGCAGGGAATCCTTCACCCAGGTGTGCGCCAGGTGGGGCGCATTGAGGAGAGGGAGGCCCCGAAGGAACCCAGGCCAGCCAGGTGGGGAACACTGAGAATATCTTTTCAACCCTCTCATTTGTCCAGTTGATTGGCTTTCTGTTTGCAGTCTGTTTTCTGCCAGTGCTTAGTGCTTGCTTCTCAGTGAAGGTTTCCTCCATCGTCCTCCCTTCCTCCCACAAGGTGTCAGTTCAAGGCGCCATTGGATGGTTGCTGGTGAATTTATGTCTTTCAGCATGTCCAGTATCTACAGATACTCTTCTCTCCCTCCCGCTCCCCTGTGCATTGCTACTCATGAGCCCAAGAAATAAGATAACAAGCCCAACCCTCCAGATGGAGAAAAGAGGATGGGTAACTTCCAAATCGGTTGAATTTTCTGATGTTACATGTTTGAAAGGCCAAAGATGGATAATGGGCTTTTCAGTAGCTCAGGACTACTTTAAATGATAATCAGTGTCTGGGCAGGCTCCGGCATGACTAAAGGTGAGAGAGGGAATGAGGCGAGGGTTCTGGGGTGGAGGGTTGGGTGACAGAGTTCTGGGTATGCGAGCGAGTGCTTGGAGCTCCCTGTTAAAAAGGATTCCTTTGTGGTTTCAGGAGCTGAGGACGATTGGATAGCCCTGGGCTGCCAGTCTGGATCTCAGGGCTCAGGACAGTGCCTCAGACCTGGGTTTGTCCAGAGGGCAGGCCTGAGCCAGGTGGGTGACCTGGGCTCAGGTGGCTTGGGCTCTCCGGCGGTGTGCACGCGTAGGCCGGCTGGAGCTTAGTGTGAATGTTTGCAGGATGAAGTCTATCTGTAGGGTTTCTTCGAGACCCGAGATTCTGTGGTGTGGACCTCTCTTGAGCAGTACCAATTCGCATCTCTGCTGGAAGACCTCGACGGAATTCCCAGGGCTCAGCTCACTGGCCATGTTTCCCTTCTCCCCTTCTTAGACAGTTTCTGGTGGTCTGTGGTAAGGCGGGTGGATTTTATGAAATTCACAGTCACAGAACTGAGAGCCTGACGATACCGTAGGGATAATCTGGTTGGTGATTCAGACCTTTGTGAGTAGTGAAGCCCCGTCTTCCAGTCAGTTCCTCCGTGGAGGTCCAGCATAGCAAGGAAAAGTGAACCTTGGGGTATAGGTCTTGGTGACGCCCCTTCCCCATTGTATGTACCCTACAGTGACCAACCGGCAGGTTCTGTGAAACAGGGGGGTAAGCCATTGATCTAGTCCAGCCTCCTCTTTATAGATGAGGAAACTAGGGCCCAGAAAACAATAGGGAGTGTTTAGCATTTTTTCTTTTCTATTTTCCCCTCTTGGTTTGTGTTTTCCTTTAAATGGCAGGTGGGTTTCTGCTATGGGCTTGCCAAGGACTGAGGTAGCAAGTATAAAACAGAAGTGCTTTGTCTTCGTTCTCTCTGCATGTTTATACACCCATCTAGGAGACACAGCCCAAGCAGGGACTTCTGCCTTCTTCCTCCCTTCTCCGTGGCCCACCCCCTGTCCCAGCACCTGGGCTTGCTGATCTGGACCCAGACCAAGAGATGCAGGCTAGCAGTGAGGGCTCCTCTAAGAGAGGGAAGAGCCCCAGCG
The DNA here is from genome assembly GCA_002007465.1 of Ailurus styani. NCBI lineage: Eukaryota > Metazoa > Chordata > Mammalia > Carnivora > Ailuridae > Ailurus > Ailurus styani. The sequence goes on along the minus strand of LNAC01000073.1, from coordinate 3,887,123 downwards.
TGCTGGGTGACACCCCCTGGCCCCTCCTGGGCGCCCTGCCCAGCAAGCTACAGCCACTCTCCAAAGGCCAAGCTTCTCGCACCCACCAGGTCTTTGCCGATGTGGAGAAAATCTTAGGCAGGGCCCCAGGCCAGTGCAGGACAGAGTTGGGTGATCAGCACGGCCTGGGGAAAGCCCAGAAGCCGGCAGAGAAAATCTACCTGGGGTTTTCAGACCCTGAAATAGAAGAGCTGGAACTGAGGACCAGACAGCAGAAGCCCAGCGCCCTGGGCCCTGAGAACCCCGGGCCCCTCCAGAATGGGCAGGATGTGTGGGAAAGCAGGAGCCGGGCCTCCGTCCACTCAGGGCTTTCTGAAACCATCACCGGCCTACAGCTGAAAGGGGAGCAGCATGGCCACCACGTGGCCAAACGGGGCTCCACTGGCCCCGGGGGAGACAAGAGCCAGAGCCCCATTCCCTCACCGCCCCCTGGGGAGGACCGCTCCCGGTCCCCGTGTTCCTCTGACCACATGCCGCCCACCAGGAAGAGCCAGCCGCTCTTGCTAGACAGCGGCCCAGCCGGTGGCCCGAGCTGGCGGGGCGTTTCCGGGGAAGGTGGGAGTGGGGGCAGGGGGCGGAGGAGGAACGAGCCCCCGGGACTGTGGATGGGACAGGTCTCCAAGCTCGTCGACAAGGACACCCTGGGGAGCGGCAAGGAGACAGGACTCGATGCCCCCAAGGCTCCAGGGGCGTCATCAGCCAAAGATGCGCCTCAGGAGTTCTTCCTGATGCCGCCCGACCTGCTGGCGTTAGAGTTGGCCCAGGATGCCCCTTCCGGGAGCGCCTCTGGCCGCCCCCCTGCCAGGGAGGAGCGACAGCTCCCGGGCTCCCTAGCGCCCCCCGAAGAAGACAGGAAGCCCAGTGAGTCTGAGCCCGACGTGGAGAGCAGCAGCCTGGCTTCTCACCTGGGCTCGCAGATCCTGGGTGAGGTGAGCAACTTCCCTTGGGCCCTGCAGAGCTCGCAGGGGTCTGAGCAGGGCGTGGGCCAGGCAGCTGCCAGGGCCGGAGAGCCGCGCTCCAGCCCCCTCCTGGGACTCCAGCTGTCCCACCTGCAGAGCTCTGCCGATGAGCAGTCAGAGATCGAAGACTACTCTGAGAACCAGAGATTCTACCAGCACATCCTGCAGATGGTCAAGATCTCCAGGCGGCTGGAGGGCCTGGGGCTGCCCGAGAGCATGCAGGAGACGCCGTGTAAGGATATCGCCAGCATGGTCTGTTGCGTGGCAGCTTCCAGGATGTCTAGTGAGGATGAGCACGAGGCCGGCAGAGCCGTGGAGCGGGACTCGAGGCTCCCGGCTTGGGGGCCGGAGGTGCTGGAGTGCCCGTGGGAGGCGGCTCTTGCCCCTGCTGGGCCGGAGGTCTGTCAGCAAGCCTGTTTGCAGCCCAGCGGCAGCCCACTCAGGCAGGGGCTGGTCGAGCTGAGGTCCGGCAGAGGGCTCGATGCGGAGCCAGGCACGGTGCAGCTTCTCAGCCAGGTAGGCCTCTTAGTGAGTGGGGCCTTCGGGCCTCCGTGAACTTGGCAGGGAGGGGGCAGGTTGAGTTGGCATCTTCACCCAGCCGTCAGGCCTGCTTCCTATTGTTTGCTCTCCCCCGGTAACTGCTGATCCCGTTAACTACCCAGGCCAGCCATCTCGTGGGCTGACGGGTCTTTTGTGTTTCTTGCACCCGTCACCTCCAAAACAGTGGCTGAGGGCAGCTAGCCTTCCCTTCCTTGGAGCTGACTTAGCTTACGAGTGGGTCATGGGCTTGGCAGGTGGTCAGTGCTGAAGGTGAGCAAGGTGGTGCCGGTCGTGGCACGCAGGTGGGATCTAGGTACCTTCCCAGGATCTGGGAGGCCTTTCCCATCAGCCGATTAGGGACAGAGGCTTCCCAAGTCGACACCCTCCTCACAAGCTCTGAAGTCAGTCCCTTCTTGGAATCACATGGAACTGGAAAGTTAATACAGTTGGCGGGGGAGGGGGGCTGAAGCCCAGAATCTCTCTACCATTCCGTGAGCCGCCTCTGCTCCTTGCATCCCAGGGGGTCGCAGGAACCACGTGACCAACCTGAGTCAGGCCCGTGCAGACCTTGTTTGTACCTTCACTTCCTCCACTGCAGAGATTTGATGTCGGGTTCTGCCTTCCCTGTCATTCTGACCCTTTGTCCCTTTAAAGAGTGGCACCATATTCTTCATTCAGAAGAAGTCAAGTTGATCGGAGACTGTGGGGGTCAATCTGAATTTCCCTGGCTCTTTTGCTGTCGCCCAGCTGTGGCTTTGCCTAGTTGTTCCCTCTGGTTTCTAATTGCTGGCGTGTCCTGGTTCCCTGTTGGCTTTAATAACTACTGTAGCACGATAAATATCAGATAAGCTGCAGATGATCCTGAAAGTTTTAATTAGTCCGATGGCAGCAAGTTTATCTCCTCTGAAGGGCAAGGCCATGCACAGCCCATAGTCAGAGTTAATGGCCAGCTCTACAAGATGATCAGCTAGGAGCCAGGGATGTGTCATTTCCCTGCCAACCACTGATTTGGCCTGGGAGAACAGACCCTCAGCATGCCTGTCTCCCTCCCTCAGTCCTCCGGCACGTCTGCAAATTAGCCACGGGAGGAGTCTGTACTTTTCTGCAAATACAGTGTGGGAGGAATTTTGGTTGCTTATGGGCTGGGCTGGTTGGGAGGGCTGAAGTCAGGTGGAGCAGACCAGTTTGCTCCCAGTTTACCTTAGCGAAGCTTTCCTGGGCTCCTTTTTGGCCACAGCCAAGAGGTGGTGGAAAGTACTGGCTTGGAGATAGCCCAGGGTCCAATCCCGTGCCCCGATGGCCGCCCCCGTGACTGTGAGGAGGGGTCTTCATCTCCACCATCTCCCTTTGTAGGGACTCTGGGCTCAGGTTGTCACGAGAGCAGGAGAGATGGCACGTAAGGGCTGAGCCCAGCACCTGATCCTGGGTTTTGCAGGCCAGTGTGATCATTGCCCTCTCCTTTCTGCCTACTGGAAGTACTCTACAGAAGCCAGATGGTTGGGCAGTGATTCGGGAGTTTAAAGTCTTGGGAGTGGTTTTCTTCCCACTTCCAGATGAGCATATGCTGCTCTCCCCACGCAGGAAGGGGCCCTGGTCAGAACCCGCCCGATGGTCTGTGCCCTTCAGCCCAGGCTATGGAGGAGATGGTGGGCTGCCTGCGTGTCCTCAGCCTGACCTCCTCCGGGTTGCCCTTTCTCCAGTCCCCTTGGGATAGACAGGAGTGGTTTTGTGTGGTTTCATACATTTTAAGTTTGAGCAATGACTTTTAAAGAGCTTTTTGTAAATTGTCCCCAGAACGCTCTCCTTGCCCCTGCTGCTCTGCCCGATCTGTCGGAACGTCAGTCCCTCTCATGGCCCTTCCACGTTGGGGCAGCCCTGGGCTGCTCCCGTGTGCTCCTCACATCCATGGTCTCTCTCCAGCTTCTTAAGTGGCAAGACACCTGTCCTGTCTGTCTTGCAGATGAGTAAACTGAGAATCCAGGAGTCTGTGAATGAGCTGAGGTCTTGCAAATTCTGACTCCCAGCCTGGTTTCTTTTCTCACCCTCCCTAGCCGGAAGCCGCCATCTGGCCAATGTGAGAACAGGGAGACTGGTCAGTCCTTTGAGCAGGGCTCCATTCAGCCACCTTCTTTGTCTGGAAGAAGGGAAAGAGAGTTAGTTCTTCTTTTGTCATTCACGTATTTTTTTTTAAGTTTTTATTTATTTGTTTGAGAGAGGAAAGGGGGAGAGAGAGCATAGGCAGAGGAGAGAGGCTGACAGAGAGGGAAAAGCAGATTCCCCGCTGAGCCGGAACTCCAAGGCGGGGTTCGATCCCAGGACCCTGGGATCATGACATGAGCTGAAGGCAGACGCTTAACCAGCTGAGCCACCCAGGCGCCCCCATGTATTTTTTTCATAGTTGATATGTATTTTATTTTATTTTATTTTTTTTTTTTAATTTTTTTTTTTTTTTAAAGATTTTATTTATTTATTTGACACAGAGAGAGATTACAAGTAGGCAGAGAGGCAGGCAGAAAGACAGGGAGAGGAGGAAGCAGGCTCCCTGCTGAGCAGAGAGCCCGATGCGGGCCTCGATCCCAGGACGCTGAGATCATGACCTGAGCCGAAAGCAGAGGCTTTAACCCACTGAGCCACCCAGGCGCCCTGATATGTATTTTAAAGGAATACATACCCATATTGAACAAAGCCAAATATTACCAAAAGGCATATAACGAAATACAGTTCTCTGGTGTGTGTACCCCTCCCCAGAGGCAACTGCTTTCTTCTTCTGTGTACTTCCACATTTGTAAATAATATGCTTAGACTGCTTTTTCTTGGTTCATCAGTTTTAAACTTCATCTGTTGAGACTTCCCATTATGGTAGATGAGGCTTTTGTCTCTGCCCTCCCCCTGCCCCCCTTCTTCCTATGTGGCTTCTGAAAGGGGAGCAGAACCCGCTGCGGCATCTGCCAGCTGTGAGGGAACTGTGCGCTGTGCGCCAGCAGCGGAGTTAGGAGAGTCAGCAAGCCAGCCCGTGATTTCTCACACAGTTGGCACAATGGTAATTTCTGGATGTTGTGTTTCATTAGCAGCCTCCGAACGGAGGTGGTTTGAATTTGAGCGGGCAGGATTTAGATGTTTTATTTTTATACCCGTCTCTGGCACTCTGAGAGCCATGTGGTTTTTTGGGTTTGTAACGAGATGTCTTGTGTTGCCCAGGCCCTGGGCTCCTCATTAGCCCCAGTCCACGTCCCTCCTGGGGGCCTGGCTCCCTTGAGAGGCCTTGTGGATGCCCCTGCCTCTGCTCTTCGGGGATCGCGAAACGTGAGCCTGGGGAGCTCAGCAGAGTCTGGTCAGCTTGGAGAACGCACGCTGGTAAATGGTTTCTTTCTCGTTCAGTTTATTGAGTGGCCCTGGGGTCTCTGTGTGCCATGCTAGGAATGGTGGCCCACAGATAAGGGGGCATGGGCTGAGCCCTCAGAAGTCGTGGGCAAATTGGGAAGCTGGGAAGGGAAACCACACTTGGGTGATGCTAGATGTGGACTCTGAGCTCCAGAGGATAGACCCGTGGCGGGGGTGGGGGGGGTGAGGGGGGGGGAGGAGGGACTGCAGCGCTGATTTCC
>LNAC01000073.1:3856298-3875765 GCA_002007465.1 Ailurus styani | reverse complement strand
TCGGGCTCTCTGCTCGGCGGGGAGCCTGCTTCCTCCTCTCTCTCTGCCTGCCTCTCCGCCTACTTGTAATCTCTCTCTCTATGTCAAATGAATAAATAAAATCTTTAAAAAAATAAAATAAAATAAAAACCAACAAGCCAACAACAAAAGTCATTTTAAAACAAGAAGTCAACAAGTATTTGCTGAGTTGAGGGCACTGAGGATGGCTGGGAGCTGATCTGGTGAGGGAACCAGCACATCAGTAGTGATATTACAGTAGTAATATGTGACGGGCTACGAAGTCTCATCTCAGGAAGGCTNATCTCTCTCCCTCTGTGAAATAAATAAAAAAATAAATAAATAAAATCTTAAAAAAAAAAAAAAGTAATATGTGACGGGCTACGAAGTCTCATCTCAGGAAGGCTGCCTGGGGATCAAGGAGGGCTTCCTGGAAGATGCGCTACTATGAGGGCCAGTGGGAGTTTGTCCGGGTGTGTGTGTGTGTGTGTGTGAGAGAGAGAGAGAGAGAGAGAGAGAGAGAGAGAGAGAGAGAGAAGAAGGTGCGTGGCATCTCAGGAGCATAGGAGAGTCTCTGCCTGGAGCTGGGCCCTGGAAGGCGGCTCTTGGGCACTGGAGAGCCCCCCAGGCCCCTTGGGGAGAGCACCTGAGGATGTAAACGGTGATTTCGTGCTGTGCTGTGCGGTGTGTGTTGGTGGAAGAAGAGGCTGACCCGGGAACCTGGGCCTTCCTGGTTGCCCTCTGAGCTTCTTCTGGAGGCAGACCCTCGAGTGAGCTGGAGAAGCAATTTGGTGGGGCTCAGAGTTGACCATTGGCTAAATAAAGTGAAATAACCAACCTCAAGGAAAAAAAAAATAAAAGAGCATGCAGGCCAGGTAGTGAAATGGCACAAGGTTCATCCATTGGTTGGGGTGGGGGCGGGAAGCGTGCGGGGTGTGGCTGCCCGTGACCCTTAAGAAGCAGGCAGGGCTGGGCGACAAAGGCGTTGGGCCATGTGAGGAGATGTGGACTTTGTCTTGAAGGCCATGGGTGCTGCTGGTGGTCTGACCCTCCTCTGTCCCCTTACACAAGGTCTGTTGCTCCTTTCTCTTCATGAGATGAGCATGGCCAGGGTGGATTGGCTCTGCCAGACACCCCTCGGTCTCCCTGAGAAACTCCCCTCCCTTGGGGGTCTGTGGAGCCCCTCAGACTGGGTACTGCCCTCCAGCCGCGTGCTAGCCACTGTCGCAGGGATTGCGATGAGCAGGCCTGGCCTCACCTTGCTCTCGAGAAGGAGGGGCTCTCCTCCCCGCTTCTCTGCGATCACAGCGGATTTCTCCCAAAGGCCCAGGCTACGGCTGTGGGGAGGATGGCCGGCACGGGAGGGTGCCCTGCCTTCGAGCTGCCAAGGCGTGACGGGAGCCTCCCCTTCTCTCTTTCACCTTCTGCTTTTCTCCCTGGGACAGGCCTGGGGCTGAGGACAGTGTCACCACTGTGTCCAGTGCTCTTTGCTTTGGGCAGCAAAGGCTCATAACCTGGGGCATGTCATCCTTCTCCATACCCAGGGCAGGATCCATGTCTTGTTCCTACAGGGGTCCCCAGAGCAGTGCTTGGCACATAGAAGGCACCCCGGGAATGACCACGTGTGTCACAGTAAAACAGTAGTGGGACATTTATGGGATGTGTAGGGTCCGTCAGGCACCGTTCTCGGTTCTTTAGCTCACTTAGTGAGTGTTAACTCACTGAATCTTACCCCAGACCCAGTGAGATAGGTCCTCCTGTGTCGCCATATTTTAGAGGAAGAAACTGAGGCACGGAGAAGTTAAGTAACGGGCCTCAGGTCCCTGTAAGGGTGGGGCAGGGATTTGAACCGAAGCCCTCTGTCTCAGTGTCTCGGAAGCTGACCTCTGAACTGCTTTGCTTCCCTCCCGCTCTTCACCATCCTTGGAAAGTTCTGGTAGGCTGGTCAGTAGGCGGGGTGGGCGTGTCTTCGGGTTCAGTAGATCCCTTAACAGACAGCACAGGTGAACGCCCTGTTCCGGGCTTCTGCGGGGACCTCTGCATTCCAGTCACCAGGCTCCTTGCGTGAGTCTCCAGGGTGAGGAACCTGGAAGTGTCACAAGTCCCTGCTCAGAAGTCAGTCACACCGGCAGCCCAAGTGGTGTTTTCTGGGGGGAAGGCTTTTGGTACTTGGGCCGGCTTCCAAGGTTCTTCCTGGTCTTCAGAGTGAGGTCTGTGGTGAGAGGCAGGGTGTGGCAGCCAGACAGGCACTCCAGTTGAGAGACCCTGCCCAGGGGACCTCAGCGATGTCAGCCTTAAGCTGCGGCACCTTCGATCCTTTGGCCTGGCTCATGCCACGGCCGTGCTTGTCCACAGAGAACACCAGGCCCTAGAGCAGGGCCGTCCCTGGCAGACGTAGGACTCTGTGGTGCAGGCCAAGACTTTCTCAGAACCCGGCGGAGGCCCGAGGCTCCGCCTGCTTCGGCCACCCCCTCCCTGTTCCCCTGCTGCAGGTCGACCTGTGTCCGAAGGCCTCCCAACCCCTTTGTCCTTCGTAGCCGTTTCCCGCAGGAAATCTCGTCTTGGCTTCTGCTTCTCAGAGCGCACAGCGGAAGGGGTGGGGTGTGTGTGTGGGGGGGTTAGGGGCAGAGCCACCCTCGTCACTACTGATGAAGGGCACTCTCCTGGTTTTTTTCCCTGCTGCCTTTTAAAAAGGAAAAAACCCCAGGAATTTTAGACATTGGTACTTTTATGTGATTTTTCCATCGTCATCATCGTCAATACCTACTGACTTCCTAGTAAAGTAAATACTGACTTCTGAGTCTGCAGTCCTGTGATTTGGCTACTGGGGCTGGAATGAGACATTTATTCCTTGAGAACATTGTAGGTGGTGATGGAGTTCAGCGCACTGGTTTCCACGCCTGTCACTGGATGGGGCTGGTTGGAGATTCGGTAGATCTGGAGTGGAACGAGGAATCTGGGTTTTAAATAGCTCTTGGGGTGTTAGATAACCACTGGTGTCAGAACTGGAGCGCTGGCCCGTACGAGTCAAGGAATGACAGTTCCATCTTCTCTCAAGTCTCTGAAATCATTTTATTAATTTTTGACGCCTGCTTGTCTGACATGGTCGGCTGCTGCCTAGGAGTCTCCGAGAACAAGCCAGCCAGAGGAGAGGAAGGACACTTCTCTGGATTCGGATGCTGCCAGGCCCCCCACTCCCGGCAAGCTCCTCAGCCAGGGTACAGACAGCAATCTGAGCAGCGCTGATGGCAAAGGGCAGCAGGGAAGAGGGGCAAGTGCGTGGCTGCTGGCAAAAGAAACGGATGAGAAGAGTGATCCTGGGATGTCCACGAGTGGGGTGGACCCTGGGGGCAGTCAGCCTGCCAAAGCCACCAAAAAGGAGGCACCAGAAGACTCGCCGGATGCAGGAGAGGAGGGTTCCAGGAAGGGAGAGGCCCAGGTGGTGGAGGAGGAGGAGCTGAAGGAGGAGGCTTCTGTCCCCAAAGAGGACAGATCAGAATGGAGCCAGGTGAGTCCCCCTGTGCCTTGGGGAGTTGCCACTCCCTCCCTCTGCTGCTCTCTTAAGCGCCCCCCGCCCCCAGAAGATCCTGGTCCCCACATCTTCATTACCTAGTCGGAAGAGTCGAGGAATGGAGAGCTTAGCTTCATTTGCAGGCCCTGTAGTGGGCTGTCACCAGCAGCCGGCCAGAACCCTTCATGGTGACAGACCTGCCCAGACCTAGCAGGCAGCCAGAGCCTGTAAGAAACTCCAAACCTCCTGGCATTAGAAATTCAGAGTTGAAATTTGCCTTTCCATTGGCACCCTCTGGGGACATTCATGTTCTTCTGTTGTACCTACTTTCTCTTCCTGCTTCCCCTCACACCCCCCACTTCTTGATACCAGCCAGTCAAGCTGATTGCTGTAGGCTGACTTTCTGTAGAGAGGGGAGGACATGGAGGGGGTAGGGACCGTGGGGAGAACTTGGCCCCAGCAATGGTCAGTTAGGTAACCAGAAGACTCCTCTCATTGATGGCATGTGAGTCTTGCTTTGGCAAGACCGGGCCAGTGACCCAAATGCCCACAAGTACTTCCCAGTGCCTTTGGCATTATCAGTTTTCCATCCCTTAGCCCTCCTTTTCCAGGTAGATGGTGAGGGAGTTCATTTAAAGAGCTTTAAGCTGCTTCCTGGGAACGATACTCTCATTCTGTTTTTTTAGGGCAGTGTGAATCTTCCCTATTGCCAACTTCTAACTGTCTCTACTCCACTTCACTTGGCTCTCCTTACATGCATAAATCCTTGTTGACCCGAGTCAGAGTGTGGGCGTTCAACTGGGCTGTTCAGCCCCAGTGAGGTGGGGGCTGGTGCATGTGTCCAGAAGGAAGGGGAGGGTCCACGGCCCTCTTTCGGGTTTTCCGGAAGAGGTGGATTTTGGTGAGGGCTCAGCCCTGTGTTGGCACCATGGCCTGAACGGAAGGCCCTAGGTGGTGCTCTCCCTCCATGCTATGCCTCCGTGTTGACTTCTCGGTGGGTCTTTTCCCCAGAAGTCGATCAGCGAACACGTGAAGGAGCTGCAGCTCTCAGACTCCATCGCTTCTGACCCCAAGTCCTTCCTGGGCCCGGTGAGTCTGAGGTGGGGGGCAGCAGACTGGGGTGAAGAGTGGGGATTTGTGAGTCCCTGTGGTTCATTTGCCTGGCATCTCGCAGCTTGAAGTGGGGACGTCAGAATTCAGACTTGGGTGTTGTCTCACTCTGGTTTCTCTGCCCATCGGCTAAGAATAACGCTGCTGACTCCATAGGTTGGTTGGGAGAAGAAGGTGAGGTAAAGAACATAAAACGTTAGCATATAGACCTCAGGTAACTGTGAGTGATTGTTACTCTTTCTCGTTTCTGTGGTGTGACCTGCCTGGGAGATAGCGTCGTCTAGAGCCTCTGGACTGTAGCAGAAACATCCCATGAATCTAGGAGGTTAGAGACCAGGGGGGAGGGTGTGTGTGTGTGTGTGTGTGTGTGTGTGTGTGTGTGTGTGTGTGTGTGTGTGATCACCAAGCAAGGGCGAGGACCAGTCCTCAGGCTGCAGCTAGGAGGGACGCTGGGGTGACGTTTCCAAGGAGGAGACCTTGTCCTGGAATGTCAGCGTTGGATGGATGGTTGCTCTGTCCCAGGCCTTCCACCCAGCCTGCTGTCTCCTGGCTTCATTTGCCAGGTCTGTATCTGTGGGGAGTAGTTGAGGGTGATTTTGGCAGAACATCACCTCTGGAAGCCGTGCTCCATCTGTTTGGAGGAGGCAGATCAAAGGGAAGAGATTAGCGGGAGAGGGTCAGGGATGAGCGGTAATGACAGGAGGGGGTGCGGAGGAGTTAGGAGGCTGTGCGCTCTAGCCTCTCGCTGAGCCATGGGCTTAGGAGGCAGATGGCGGCTGCATTAAGTGGAGTAGAACTCAAACTGAAAGGAAAATGTCACCAAAAAAGAAAACCCACAAGCTAGGAAGGGCAGGAGGAAAGTCACTGTTGACCAAAACCATGATGAAGAATAGCCGTGTCCTACTTGGAAGCAAGGGCTCTGTCCCTCCTGAGGGAGTCCCTGTGTGCAGAAGTATGCCCGTCAGTGTCCTTCTTCTCTGTGGGACTGGGTGGAGGAGGCCACGGGACAGCAGGACCAGACCTGGGCCCGGGCCTCCTGTCATTCATCAGGGCTGATGACAGAACTGTCCCTATCAGCATGCTGTCAGGTAGCAATCCTTCACTTAGCCCAGTAGGCCTCTTGGGCTCAGAGCGGGGAGGATCAGGGGCCTGTGGCAGCCAAAGGGCAGCAGGGAGCTGGCACTGGTGTGGGCACTTGGTGTCTGTCCCAAAGAGAAGCCTGCAGAAGGAGTGCCACTAATCAATCCCCATTGTCCAGAGGGGCCCCGGAGAAGGGGAAAAGGGCAGGCGGTGAACAGCCCACCGTGCCTTGCTTCCAAGCCGCCTGCAGGTCTGCTGGGCCCTTTGGCCTCCCTCCTGGCACCCTGTTTGGGCACCAGGAGGGCGAGACAGCTGGAAAGTGACATGTTTGCAGCATGTGTCCTGCAGAGAGTTTGGGCTTTGGAGTCAGCCCAGGGCACATCTGACCCACCAGCCCCATTGCTAATGCGCTGTGCGACCTCGGGCGAATTACATGTGCTCTCAGACCTACCCGTCTGTCCGTGAGAGGCCATAAGAATATTGGTCTCATGGGTTTATTTTTCCCGCATGGTTTTATTTTGAAAAATTTCAGGCATACAGAAAAATTAAAAGGATTTTTGAATGATTACATATATCCATACCCCGTAGAGTCTGTAGTGAACATTAGACTTGCTGTATCATGTCTCTTTCTAGACTACTCGCAGCGTTACTTTGAAGATGAGAATAAGCAGTGGATGTGGAAGTGTTTCACACGGTGCCTGGGCCACAGTAGGCCCCTTTCTGGAAGGCGGGGAGGTGGAAGAGGCCCTGGGGGATGCGGTGATGGGGGCAGCGCTGACCTCCCCCTCCACTGTCTCTAGGACTTCGGTTTTTGCAGCCGGATCTCGGAGCACCTGCTGGATGTCGACGTGCTTTCCCCAGTCCAGGATGGAGCCTGCTGGGAGGTGAGTCTCCCTTGGTGGCAGATAAGCCCCAGCCCAGCATTTCCGGGAGCTCCCTTCTAAGTCGATAAGGCGTGGTGCTGACTGTGCCTGCGATGGGCTGCCAGTCGTTCCTGCTCTTTGCTGCTGTGAATGAAGTCATCCTCCCTCCCCGCCCCACAGCGTACATCTGTGTGTTTATCCGTGTATCTAGCCACTGAGGGTTGACCACTTGCTCATGCACACAGCGCTATAGACTGGGGATTTCAAGGTACTTCCTGACCTGGCCCTCTCAACCCCTGCAGGCTGCCTCTCGGTCCACCCGCCACGCACCAGCCGTGCCCACCACTCACCATTCCTGGGACATGCCACCCACCTCCTCTGCTCCACCTGCTGTGCAGCTCCCTCATTTGTCCCTTCCCAGGGGTGGTCTTGGAGGTCCACCTCTGACGTCACCTCCTGCAGGCAGGATGAATTGTTCTGACCCTTTGCTCCCCGTAGTGCTGCTTGTTCACTTTTATGGTTCTTGGGTCTGTCTCCCTCCCAGATGTGAGCCCTGCGTGGGGACGTCTGGCCCCCAGAAGGGGACAAAGATGACTTAGACCCAGATCCTGTCCTTAGGAGCCTTGAAGCCAAGGAGGTCATCCTTTCAGACCCAGGGCCCGAGCCCCCACATTTTTATTACAGTTGCCCCCTTCGTTATCCATTTTACATTTTAGTTTGTTACATAGATGGGCCCGTGTGGTTTTTCATTTTTCCCTTAAAAGTGAGAGAGGGAGCTCTCTGCCGAGTTCGATGTGATCTGTAGGGGGGACAGGGTGAGTTGAACACTGGGAGGGGCCAGGGGGGCGGGGGCCTCTGGCTGCGGGCTCTACCCAGGCTGACCGATGAGCGCTGGCAGCGCTGGCAGCGCTGGCAGGGAGCCCTCTGCTGTGGGCACCGGGAGGGACTCAGGCAGCATTTCTATTTTTAATGGAATTTGGGGGAGCTGGCTTTTAGCTCGGGCCCTGCCCTTCCTTGCCCGTCCAGACGGTAGTGTTGACCCCTCCAGCGGCCAGCGGAGAGGCGTGGGCGGCTGTGGGCACAGGGCTGGGGACACAGCCATGGGCCAGCCTGGCCGGAGCCCCGCTGGCGAAGATGGAGTGCGTTGTCTCCTGCACTGTCTTTCCGGTTAACCCCGGTGTCCTGGAACAGACGGGGCTCCCGTCGGCGGGACAGGAGGAGTGTGGGTCCTTGAATGGGGACTGGCCTGGGCAGAGCTGGGGTTTTGTGCCTTGGGCAGGGGGGAGGGGAGGAGCGGGAACAGGGGAGCTGACACACGTGGCGCCAGCCTCCTCTGGGCCAGCAGGCGGGCTTCATGTTCATGAGCTGCTGCAATCCCCACCGCGAGCCCTGCGAGGTGCAGGTTCCTGTCCCATCTTAGAGCAGAGGAGACAGACTCCCGGGCTGGGAAGTGGCAGAGCAAGAGCTCGAGTGCAGGCCAACGACGCTGCCATCCCCTTGAGGCCCCACCCCTGCGGGAAGTATTTGAACTTGTCGACAGTAGCCCTTTTTTTCACCAGCTTGCTAGATTTGCCTAGACACCCAAGCTTCAAAATGAGATTGGGGCAGGGGCACCTGGGTGGCTCAGTCGGTTAAGTGTCTGACCCTTGATTTTGGCTCAGTCATGATCTCAGGGTCGTGAGATCGAGCCCCTTGTCGGGATGTGAGCTGTGCATGGAGTCCGCTGGGGATTCGCTCCCTCTGCGCCTGCACCACCCCACTCCGTGCGGTTTTGTTTTTTGGGTTTTTTTTGGATAGGTGGTATAATCAGTCCCTGACTGGGAAGGGGGCATCGTTGGCTACTGATGGGACCTGGGTATTTGGGGGCCTGGAGTGAAGCAGCGGAGCACCTTGTCTTCCTCCCCGCGGGTGCCCAGATGGTATCCTTTCTGTCTGGAATGTAACGCCTCTCCTTTCACCACGTCCCTATCTCTCCAGGGTCCTTCCTCTTCCACGTGCTTGGCTGCTGCCTCAGTAACTTCTGCCCCTCACTGCAGCTTCCCTGTACCTCGCTGGTGCTGGAGGTCTGGGCCTCTGTGGATTTGAGGTGTTCACGGATGTCTCAGCTTTCACTTTGCAACTGCCAGTGAAGGCTTCCAATGACAGGAGGCAGGATTTTCGTTTTTGTATGTTTTCTCCTTTAGCCTCTGGCTTCTGGCTCTGCAGGCAGTGGTTGTGGCCTTTGGCCCTTCCTCCCTAGGCCAGCCAGGCCCTGGGGGCAGCTGCGAGCCTGGAGGCTTAGCCACAGCCCCAGGAGGGCCCATGATGCAGTAGCTAGGCCTCCTCTTCTGGCTCCCGAGTGGTCATCCTTCTCAAGAGCCACCTCTCAGTACTTCCTCCTAGGCACAGGAGTTGGTCGGAGAATTAAGGCACCTGAATGCCGACCTCTGCAATATACACTTGCCCCTGCTCTTTGCCTGCAGGCCCAGAGGTTGGGAAGAGAAGACAAGGATGGCAGCCAGTCCAGCCAAGATGAGCTGCAGAGCAAGCAGTCCAGAGGCTCGGAGAGGTACAGTATGTGGGAGGCCACCCTCCGGGACCTTCGGGATGGGCTGGACTTGGGCAGGACTCCTGGCTTTGGTGCGCCTGGCTCAATGCACTCCTGCCTGAAGGCAGATGGTGAGCTGACCCCATGGCCTCACAGAGTCCGTGCGTGCGCACGTGTGCACAAGCCTACCCTTGGATTCTGCCCTGAGACGGGAATGTGGGCACACTTGGTGGGACTTTGTGCGGCGCTGTGGCCCGGGGCTGGAGGAACTGGCTCGGAGCTGTTGCCCTGCCACATCAGCAGTGGCTGCAGCCTGTTGCGTGTGCATGTGTGTGTGCATGCGCGTGTGCGAGACACCAGGGCAGAGAGCCTGGGAGAGGGGGACAGGGCCTTCCAGCTTCTGAGACCCGAGTTACAGTGAGAGGAGAGCCCCCACTGTGGAAGAGGAAGTGGGCCAGTCATTCTGCTTTTTGAACCTTGAGGAGCTGTCAGCCTTCCTATGAGCTCCAGTTTCCTGCATATTCTGTAGTCTGGCTTCTCCCTTTCTCCCTGTTTTCCGCTCAGTTCTTCCCTCCCTGCCTGGCCTCAGTGATGGTGAGTGCTGGGAGTGGACACAGCCGTGAGAGGGCCTGGCTTTCACCCCGGGACAAGCAGATGCAGCGCAGGGACCCAGGGTGGGGGGTCGCTGAGTCTGGTCCAGGCAAAGGGAGAGCTCAGTGGGGGGGGGGGGTTCCCCTTCCTGCTTTTCTGGCTGCTTTGCCCTCCGAGGCTCGCCATGGATGTCGGGCCGGGGCTGGCGGACTGTCTGGGAAGAGGAGTGGACCTGGGTCCATGTACCACACTCTGCAGTTCTCTCCCTGCTCTCCCAACGGCAGGCTTTACTCTGCTGCCCTGGCTGGTCTGACCAGGTTGTCTCCTCCACTGGTGCCTGGGAGGTGGCCCCAGAGTTCCCTGCATAGCCAGGCCACCGAAGAAGGGCCTCTGGAGGCCTCTGCAGGGCGGCCCAAGCAGGAGCAGGCAGAGGAGCCTGGGGAGGACTCTGCAGGCAGCCCTGTCCCGCCCAGTTCCCTGCGGAGGTGAGGGGGAGTGGGAAGCCTTCCGGGCACATAGTCGTGGGTGCAGGGGCTGAGAGCAACTGCTGGGGGTGCCTGGAGAGGTGGGGAGCTGGCGTGGGTTCGCAGGTTTCCACTCAGTGCCCAATGTGAGCCAGGGAATAAGGAAACCTGCTTCTTCCTAGTCCTTAGTCTACAGCTAAAATTGGGGTGCACCCTCCGATTAGGGGAGCCTAGAAACTCTTGAACAAGGAAGCATCTCTTGTGATCCAGCTGTCTTCCTGCCAGGGGCTGGGACAGGGACTGTCTCCCATCTGGGCTGTGGCTGCCCTCCCCCCCCCCATCAGGGAGGCATTTGTCCCCATCCCCACCTGCCCGTGCTCCCCACTCCCGAGCAGTCATCCCACTTCTGGTCCTACAGCAAAGCCGAGGGGAGCCCTGTCATGTGCCGGGCCCCTGGGGGAGGGAGGTGCAGAGTCCTAGGCCTCCCTGAGGCCCGCTGAGGGGACCTTCGTGCCCCAGCCTAGCCCAGAGCCCGGCTTGCCTTTGCTAATTCTTCTCTTCCCCTGGTGAAAGGAAGATGCTGGTGTCAGAGCCGGTTTTAGAGCACGTTCAGTTGGAACGAATCCCTGGGGAAGCCGAGCAGCAGCGACGTTGTGTCCCGAGCCTCCACTGACTGCCTGCTGCGTGCAGAGCTTCTCGGGCACCGTGGCCCTCCTGCAGCCCGCGTGGGCGCGTCTGCGGCCCTCGGTGTAAACATGTATACCGTGGGATTTTATACCGGGGAAGACGCAGGCCGGGGAGAGTGAGGCCCGAGACTGGGACACTTAGTTGGGGCTGATTCCCGTGTCCTCATCAGGGCTCTCTGACTCCGAATGGGTGTACCTGGAGCCTCTTGCCTTCTCACCGGCTTTAACACAGTTGCTTCCTTATTGCCATCAAGGGAGGAGACCCCAAGCCCACCCGCCGCCCACAAGAGGGGCAAGGAGCAGCACTCCCGGGCCACGGAGCTGGGCCTTGGGCAGGAAGAGGCCAAGGAGCCCGAGGAGAAGGTGGCGGCCAGCCCTGCTCCGCCGGTCTCTCCAGAGGTGTAAGGGCCAGTGTTAATGTCTGTCCCCGTCCTCCCTTATGTGTGCATTGCTTTAGTGCCCACCACTCTTGGAGGCCCTGCCAAGGGGGCGTGGGGGGGGGACTGAGTGTGCCCTTTGTTCTGTGTGCCACTTTGTGACCCCAGGCAGCTGTGAATGAAGGTGGATGGGAGGGCTCGCAGAAACCGGGTAGTCCTGTTTCCCCCTCTACGAAGCACTGTTTTTCGCTTTCTTAGCAATATTTTGTTGAGGTAATTACACGAAAGTACATAAATCTGAGCGGTACGAGTCAGTGCATGCTTACACGCAGATCAGAGGTAGAATGTTTCCGTCCCTTCAGAAAGTTTCCTCCTGCCCCCTTCCTCCCCGTGCACCACCCCAGGTCACCACGCTTCCGGCTTCGGTCTCCTAGGTTCGTCTTTCCAGGTCTCTGACCTGACATAAATGGATTTACACCATATCGAGTATATGTGTTTGCTCCTGGGTCCAGAGGTCACCTCCGTTGTTAAAGCTGCACTTCTAAAACTTCGAGATCATTGAGCTTTCCTCCTCCCGTTCTCTCCTTCCCCTCTACCCCTTTTACAGATGAGGAGACTGAGGCTCGCGGTGAAGGGATTTGCCCAACATCACATCGCTGGTGGGTTGTATCACTGGGACGAGGCTCTGGTTGCTGGAGCCTTAGACTTCCTACTCAGTGTGCAGCCACTGGTCCTGTTCTCTGTGTGGAGAGACAGGAGCCGGGCTTATGCCATTTGTCGCGGCTGTGAATCGAGTGCCACAGAAGGATTAGGAGTCCTTGGGGATGGGGACTGACTGTTGAGTAGAGACAGGTTCTCGCCCTAGTTACTCACAGCTGGCAGGGCACGTGAGCTCCTGACTCTTGTCCTCGCCGCCACACTGCAGAGTGGCATGGGGAAGGGGCAGCACCGTGGCTCAGGCGGGGACAGCTCTGATGCTGAGGAATGACATGGCTTTCCCAGGTCTCCTTGGCAATCGTGGACACCGAGTCAGGGTGCTTTCTGTGAGGACAGGAGGCAAGTGTGTTTCGGAGACAGGACCCTCTGGGCAGAGGTCAGAGGGCATTTTCCTGGCGCCTCGGGGATGGAAGCGGGGCAGTGAGGCTCTTACCTGGCTGTCTGGGCCGATGAGCCGAGGCCCCTTACTTTGTTTTTCTCCTCCCAATCCAGTGAGGCCGCCCCTGCTGGGTCTCAGAGACACATTCCTCGACCACACAAGTTTCACTTTACAGGCATGCTTAGAGAATGTCTTCTCTTCCTTTCCTGAGTCTTTTCAGGCCCCATAACCTCCTTGTTACTCGTCTTCATAGCTCCATTTCTGTGTGTCGTGAGGAGTAGCTCTGTGTCTGGGTCTCATTTATACCCATGGGATTTTAATTTATGGAGATGACTGATCATACAGGCCAATGCCATTAAGCAAGAATTTATTACTTACATTTCCAGAGAGAAGAGGGCATGCCACGCCATGCTAGGCCACGTGGGGAAGGAGCCGTGTGTGTCAGGAGGCAGAAGAGGCGAGAAGGGAGACCAAGGCCCAGAGCCTTTATTGGGGTTTCTGCGGGAAGGAATGGGTGAGGCAGGGTAAGTACCTTGAGTGAGTGTGGGATTGGATAGTTTGAATACTTTGGGTGGGCTTTGGGCTATGGGGGTGGCCGTCCAGTTGCCTGGTACCCGGCCGGACCTGCGTGATTTGGTGTGAGTTCTGGAAGGATCGTGCATGGTTTGGTGTGAGTCCTGGAAAGAGATGGTTATGGTGTGGCCTTCCTGGGGGATTGGTTGGTTTGCCTATGAAAGATGTGTTCCCAGCTGTCAGTAGGAGTTGCCTAGTCCTGGGACCCGCAGTCTCTCCCCTACCAGCAAACTTCCACAGGCGTCAGTACATCATAAAATAACAAAAAACCAAAAACCATGATTCATGGAGTCCATCGCCTTTCACAGATGTTGTCAAGCTGGATCAGAAGAGGTCAGGGGCAGAGGGCAGGCCAGCAAGCAGCCGCCCCTGTGTGTGCTCTGTGGCCGGAAGGCCTGGGTCCGTGAGTCAGGGATAGCCTCCCCTTGGTGATCCCAGCACCTTCATGAGGCGTTTATAGAAAGTGGGTAAATGCATTCAGACCACTGGGCCGAACGTGAAAGGGGACGGGGTCTCTTTGTGATTTTAGTGACTGGGCAGCTGGCTGAGAATGTCTGGGCACCGCCACCTCCTCCCTCCGCAGCACCTGCCCTCCCCGCTCCTCGCCCGCCTTGGTGGCCAGCCTGAAATGATGATGCCCCTAGGGGGCGTCCTGTTGGCCACTGACTGTTGGAAACTGGGTCTCTCTGATGCTGACACCTGAGGAGTGGCCTCGAAATCAGACCCGCCTCTTCCTCTGGAGGCTTCGTCTTCTCTGTTGTCTCCTCAATCAGTCGGGCCATCGTTGCTGGCCTTGGACCTAAGCGGGACGTTGGGGACACTAGAGCTCTCAAACGGGGACACGGGGAAGAGCCTGCTGGAAGCCAGCCCCTCTCGCCTGCATGCCAGGTTGCAGGCGTGCTCGCCCGTGCGCATCACCGGGGTACAGTCTGCCACGCCGTCTGAGGCCCCATCTTTCCGCAGCATCTGTCCCTCGGGCCCCACGTAGCTCTGCAGCCCACGGGGGAGAGACGTTCAGAGGTACCATCTCAGGGAAAAAAGATGTTTTCAGCCAAGGCTGGAAATGAGTTGGAGGGTCGATGAGGCGGAGAGCTTCGGGGGGAGGCCCTTTTGGAGAGCAGGCCTCTTGGAGGAGGTGACGGCCGTGCCTCTTCGATCCGCATCAGCTGGGCTGTTCAGGGGACCTGGAGGGGAGCAGGGAACAGGAAGGGGGGCAGAGGTGGGGTTGGGAGCAGAGGAGAACTAAAGGCCTAGCTCGGTGCTGTTTCCAGTCTGAGTTAGTGATTTTAGGAAAGGGGGAAGGAAGGATCTTAATGGTATTTCAGAGACGTCCGGAGCCTTTTATGTCTTGTCTTGTCTTCTCTCTCTCTCTCTCTCTCTCTCTCTCTCTCTCTCTCTCTCTCTCGTGTCAAGGGGCTGAGATGGAATTCCAAAGCCCTTGTTTTCTTCTGCTCTTCTGCTCTGATCCCGGCCACTGCGTTCCGTCTGCTGCAGTGAGGGGAAAGGGGGTCCTACATCCCTTCTTCACTCTTGTCCCAGTGCTCCTTGGTGGGGACCATGCCANATCATGACCTGAGCCGAAAGCAGAGGCTTTAACCCACTGAGCCACCCAGGCGCCCGCCCTTGTTTTCTTCTGCTCTTCTGCTCTGATCCTGGCCACTGCGTTCCGTCTGCTGCAGTGAGGGGAAAGGGGGTCCTGCATCCCTTCTTCACTCTTGTCCCAGTGCTCCTTGGTGGGGACCATGCCGTGTGCTGCTGAGGCCGACGGGGCCCGCGTGCCTGGCCCGCCGCGCCTGCACGCTGTCGGGGAAGGGTGTTGGTTTGTGGGGAGACCAGTTTCTGAAGGAGGATCAGGGACCTGGGAACGCACACAGGTGCTGGCCTTTAGGGAAGCTGCTCCGGGAGGCGACGTACTTCATCCTGTTTATGCTTTTGTGCCTCCAGACGTTCTGGGGTTTCTCTCGGGCGTTTCCTTCGAGAACCCTCATGACTTTATAGACATCTTTTCCACCAGGACCCTTGTTCCTTATCTTAGCGGCCATCTTACGTATCCAGGTTAGCACTGAATTTCTTTTACCCGTTTCTGAACATGGAGTTAACTCTGAGCAGATGAAAACATGGCATCGCCAAGGAGAGATGGGGCCGGACATTCCTGGTGCACTCGTGCTCCGGTCTTTGGCTGAGGGAACGGACTCCTGCTGGCTCCCTTGGCCTTCCTGTGCTGAAGCTCCATGGACTCTTCGGGTGTCAGGGCTAGGGGACTTGCTGCTGCTTCTCCTGCTGGCTCATAAGCATCGGCCTGTGTTCAGCTTGGGAGGTGGAGAGTGGTCTCTGGGGACTCCCCGAACTGCTGGTGGAAGCCTCGAGTAGCAGAGCCCGAGGAGGGAGACGGAAACGGGGCCGTGAGCCATCCTGGGGAGGAGTCCGCTACGGAGAGCTTCAGTCTCTCCCTGTGGCTGCCAGATCTTGAGCTACATCTTCAGGTTTTCACCTTGGGCTAAATCTACCCGGTCCCCTGAGAGCCTAGTATGGGCTACCCTTCTCCCTCGGCCCTTGGGGCCTTAGCCACAGTGGGGCTTGCCCTGTGACAAATACTGCCTGTATCTTGAGGGGCTAGCCTTCCCTCTGGCCTGGGGGTGGTCTGTTCAGCGTATGTGCTTCCAGACCCCTGGGCCCTCCACGGGGATTCCGTGTGTGTCGTTCTGTTCTGTGTAACAGGTGGGTATTAAATCTGGTGAAATGCTGTCCCCCACCCCCCACCTTGGCAGGCAATCTGCAGAGCCTGCAGCTCCCCCAAAGCAGGCTTCCCTGAAGGCCATGGAGGAAGCCGTGGCCCAGGAACTGGAGGCAGACCAGAAGCGGCTCCTGGAATCGAAGCAGGAGAAGATGCAGCAGCTGCGGGAGAAGCTGTGGCAGGAGGAGGAGGAGGAGATCCTCGAGCTGCAGCAGCAGAAAGAGAAGTCTCTCAGGTCCTGCCCCTCCCCTCAGCCAAGCCACCGGGGCCCCGCGGTGACATGGGGGCGAACGCCCCCCTCCCCCTGCCCCGGAGACCCGTGGCCCCACCGACTCCTCCTCCATGGCCCGATATGGAGGAAGGGGCTCCCCGGTTCATCTTTTCGGGAGGGAGGTGGGAGGCATGATAATAGTGGGAGTAGCCAACACTTTGTGAGAGATGACATGGTCCCCATGCTTGGTATCTGTTAACTGGTTTAGTTGTGAGAGCGGCTCTGACGAGGCGTTGCAACCCCATCAGGATCGTGATACAGATGGAGAGACTGGGGCACAGAAAGGCTAAGCGACTTATCCGAGGTGTTGAAGTTAATAAGCAGCAGGGCCCAGGCAGGCGGTGCCTGGAACCTGTTTTCCTAACCGTCACGTTGTCCTCTCTCGCGGCAGTCAGGGCCCTGTTGGGACCCAGTGAGATTGGTGGGGACCGCACGATAGTGTGAGGTGCTATTTCTCAGAACCTGGAATTTTCTAATTGGGTTCCTGCTCTTTGCGTAGCTGGTTGGGAGGCCCTTGCCAAGTAAAACACTTAAGGCTGGGCTGGGTCTGTGTGGATGAGATTGTGGGTGCACATGTGTTAACAAGCCAGACGTTATTTTACAAGAAAAGGCCGTGTGGGGCTGGCGTGGCGGCTCCAGAGTCACCATGTCCTTTAATCTCTTTGCTGCCTGTAGTGTTTTGGCTGCTCTCAGGGTCTCTTCAGAGTCCAGCGTGGCTGCTGGCTCCCCAGCCATCAGGTCTGGGCCTCAGGCAGGAAGAATAGGGATGGAGTACAAAAGGGGTACCTTCTAGCTCATTTGGTCCCTTTTAAGGTGCTCTCTTGGAAACTTCACCGATAATTTATGTTTATTCTTTCAAGAAGTTATCTTGGAAAGTTTACTTAATAACTTCTCTGCATATCTCCTGAGTTACCCGTGGCTGCAAAGGAAACTGGGAAATGTAGTCCTTGAGCTGGGCCTCTTTACCTGATGGAACAAAATCAGTGCCCCCTTAGGAGGGGAGCATGGGAGAGTGGCTACTGAGCATGTAGTCAGCTGTCTGTCACAGGCCCAGGGAGGGACAGGTGCTACAAAAAGGTGTTAATATATTTTTCACTTTCTTAGCAATGTAACTAAAGGCTAAATCTTTTCCTCTTGGACAGAATATCCGAAAGTGGTAGACCTATTTTTATATCATACAAGGAGTGTATAAAATGTTTACTTAGAGTAGTAGAAAATCCACATCCAGCTACCTAGAGGATTGGGGACAGTCTCTATCGTTCACCCAACACAGAATCTGCTGACCCAGGGCCCATCCTTCTGTTACCCGTCCAGGCAGCATCCTCCTCTTCCAGCCAAATGAAAATTGGGGCAGGGGCTCCCCAAATGTGGTATGACTTAACTGATCTTCATAGGCAGAGCCTAGGAGGAAATCCTGGTAGTGTCTCCCTGCCAGCCTGCCAGGCTCCTTCTTCCTGGCCACCCCGGGCCTGGCTGACTGTGCTTTCTGTCCCTCGCCCAGCCCCCAGCTCCAGAAGGCCTCCAAGAACCCTCTTAGGTTGTAGTGAAGACTGGCATGCCAAAAGTACCTGACTCGGGGCCGAAACATGGTAGTTGCTCAATAAATGATAGCTCTTGATTGTATTTCCAGTTGAAATCAGTGGTTTCAGTGGCCTTCGTGAAGTGTTTTCTGTCAGTAGTGCCGTGTCAGACTTGCTGTGAAATGGTTCATTGTGAGAACCCAGTTGCTGTTTACACGTGAGTCTGAGTGCTGTGGCTGTCTCTGCTGGGTAACTTCCACTCAGTAGAAATTTCTGGAAGCCACAGCTGACTTTGTAGCAGATACTTCTTGAGTGAGAAGGCAGGCAGGAAGACAGGCTGACCCGTAGTTTTTCCAGTGGTAAAATGAAGAGATTGAATTTAGCTATGAGATGAAGAGAGACTGTTGTAAAATGCAGGACTTAACCTCTCAGGGCCCTCCCAGCTCTGCCGTCCTGTGGTGCTGTGTGGAAAATGGAGCCATAGGTCAAGGAGAAGGGGTTTCTGGAGAATCCAGGAGGGAGGATTTTCATTTAACTTAAATTTTCCTGTCACAATGGAAGAGAGGAGTGGTGCAGGTAACTTGAAATAGAAAATGACCCTAAAGGGGCGCCTCGGTAGCTCAGTCGTTAGGCATCTGCCTTCGGCTCGAGTCATGGTCCCAGGGTCCTGGGATTGAGCCTTGCATCAGGCTCCCTGCTCAGTGGGGAACCTGCTTCTCTCTCTCCCCCTACTTGTGTTCCCTCTCTTGCTGTGTCCCTGTCAAATAAATAAAATCTTTAAAAAAAAAAAAAAAAAGAAAGAAAGAAAAGAAAATGACCCTAAATAATCTTTGGCTTTGGAATTCACCAGGAAGATTTTCAAAGACATTGTCTTCTGAGTCGTGTTTTTCTTAGGCTTGAATTCCCTGGGTGCACGACACGCAGCCCCCGGTCCTGTGGGGGCTGCGCGGGCAGGGGGATACCTGCCTGGGATGAAATGCTTACGGTCGTTTGTCCCCAAGTAAGATGTCCCTCCTGGATCATTGGCGCTTGCTTATAGTTTGGGGCTGGGTGATGCTGTTCAAATTCCACAGACGTTGACGGAGCACCTGCTTCATGTCAGCAACTGTGTTCACCACCTCAGATGTAACAGCCCGTAAGACACGATTCTTTCTCTGGAGAAGCTCCCAGATCTGTAAGGAAAAGAGACACACGAAAGATAAAATTTCCATGTGCGGTACAGAGCAGCATGGGGTGAACAGCCCCACAGAAAGGGCGAAGGGAACAGAAGGGCTAATCGATGAACGCGGAGGGACTTGCAGAGACCTCTCTGAGAGCAGGCCGCTGGGTGTCGAGCGGTGAATAGGGCTCAGTCAGGTGACGGGAATTCGCGGGAGAGGCAGCAGCACGGACGGGGCCCAGAGGCGAGGGGAGGGCGGCGGCGCTGAGAGGCGGTGGCTCCTGAGGCGGCCGGGACCGTGGCCCGGGGCCCGGGGGAGAGGACGCGGCTCCGGAGCCGGGCTGGGGTCCGGCCCCGTCTGCTCTGGAGGGAATGCTGAGCTGTGCCTGTCGTCGGAGGGCAGCCTCCGGCAGAAATGCTCTTCTGGGGCCAAGCAGCCTGTCGTCCTCTTGCTGCGGCACAGAGCAGGCCTGCGGGGGACGCAGCAGGACCCGGATCTGGGAAACTTCGAGGGCGAGCTCTAGGCCCTCGGAGGCCGAGAGTTGGGGCTACAGATAGAAGAGCGTTCGTCCGACCAACTTGCCTCTCGCTCCCGTCTCAGTTCCCTGCAGGAGCAGCTGCGCCAGGCCGCCGAGGAGGAGGAGGCGGCGGCGCAGGCGAGAGCGGAGGCCAGCCGGGGACGGGCCCAGCTCCGGGCGCAGGGGCGGTCGCCTCAGGCGAGCGCGGCCGTCCCAGCCCGTCCGTCTGTCCGTCCGCCCAGGGCCGAGCAGGCGGCTTCCCTGCAGAGGCTGCGAGACGAGCTGGAGTCTGCCCAGAGGGCCGAGAGGGCCAGCTTGGAGCAGCGGAGCAGACGGACGCTGGCGCAGCTCGAGGAGGAGATGGCGGCCTCGGAGGAGGCCGAGCGGGCC
>LNAC01000073.1:3844157-3856083 GCA_002007465.1 Ailurus styani | reverse complement strand
CGGCAGGTGTCCGGGGCGCTGTCTGGGGCCAGCGGTGGCCTGTGCCGTCGCCCGCGGCAGCGAAGAGGCTGCGGGGGAGATGGCCCGTGGCTTTGGGAAGATTTCGTGCCGGAAGAGCTTAGACCAGACCAGGTTCTGAGTGAAAGGCCCTGTTCCCGCGTCTGCCCGGAGGGGCGCCTGCGGGACCTCTCGCCTCCCCCCGCGGTAGAGATTGCACACTTAGAGGGCGGTTTTCGCCTGTCTCTACTCCCCGTGCCTTCCCTCCCGTCTCCTGATGGCCCGTCTCCAGGTGAGAGTAGAAAGTCAGGAACAGGCCACTGGAGCTGTTTCCTTGGCTGAAGGTGCGCTTCAGCTCTTCGAGGAGAGACTGGGGCGAGGGCGAGGGCGTCCCTGTCGCCCAGGCGCTCGGGCAGATGGCGCCGGACCGCCAGCCCTCGCAGCCTCGGGCCCTGTGCAGAGGCCTGAGCGCCACCTGTGGGCCCGGGGCAGGGAGACGGGAGCGCGACCCGAGGCTCGCTGAAATGGCCCTCCACTCTCGCCTTCGTTTCCTCTCCCTTTGCTGGTTGCAGCCTT
Organism: Ailurus styani; assembly: GCA_002007465.1. NCBI lineage: Eukaryota > Metazoa > Chordata > Mammalia > Carnivora > Ailuridae > Ailurus > Ailurus styani. The sequence goes on along the minus strand of LNAC01000073.1, from coordinate 3,855,510 downwards.
TACGGACGGAGTTATTCTGGGAGAGCGAAGATGCGTGTGTGGTTCCCCTTGGTCCTTAGCTGCAAGGGAGTCAGGCATGGTCTTCTTTCCTCCGGGGTCAGCGCCGGGCCTGCCTTCCCTGCCCTGCGCCCCTCACAGGCCCCCCGTTGCTCCCCAGGTGGCGGCAGCGCTGGAGAGGGAGCATGGGGCCGAGCTGGAGCGGCTCTCGGACTCGCTGGAGGCCAAGCACAGAGAGGTGAGATGCAGCCGGCGCCGGGCTGCCCGGCAGGGCTTGCGTCCTGCTCCCTCAGCGAGAGCCTCGGGCCCCCTTGGCTGCTGGTGGGCAGAACTCGACCCCAGGCCTGCACTGGGGCGGGAGCCTCCCTGCCCCTACAGGCCCCCGGGGATGGGTGCTGGGCCCCCGGCAGGGGAGCCCTGTGGCGGCTCCACGGCGCCGAGTGTCCCGTCCCCTGTTCTGGGGCCTCCTCAGGCTGTCTCCAGCCTCCGCAAGAAGCTGGAGGAAGCTCAGCAGAAAGAGGTGGCCCAGCTGCGGGAGAGCCTCAGTCAGGCGGAGCACAGGGCTCATCAGAGGGTTCACCAGGTGCTCGAATATGAGCAAGAGGTAAGTGCTGCTGGGCTCTGTCCCGGGCGCTCGGTGCTGGCCCAGGGGCCCCTGCTCTGCTCTGGAGGGCGCAGCTGGGACTAGAACCTCTTGTGGCATTTCTGTGCCTCCGTTTCCTTGAGGCCGGGCGCTTCTCCATCCCTATGCCCTGTGCGTGAGCGTGGAGGGGGGCACTGGGCCGTCCCCGGGCCTGCATGTCACGTCACCGCCGCCTGCCCTGCAGCTCAGTGGCCTCCTGCGGGAGAAGCGCCAGGAGGTGGAAAGGGAACATGAGAGGAAGATGGACAAGATGAAGGAGGAGCACCAGCAGGTGGTGGCTGAAGCCAGAGAGCAGTACGAAGCCGAGGTAGGTGACTTGCCCCTTCCCCTGCGCACGCACATGGCACACACACACACACACACCCTGTGGGCCGTGGCAGCTGGCTGGTCCCTCCACTGGTGCAGTCCTGACTGCTGGTTTCCCCCAACAGCGGCAGGCAGGCTGTCTTCCCTCCCTGGGCGGCTGTGGCCCCCAGGTCCTGAGCTTGTACCCTGTCTCAGCCCCTTACGGGTGCTGACTCATTTAGTCCCCCCGACACCCCGAAGAGGTGTGGACTGTCTCGACCTCCAGTTTGGAAGTGAAACAAGAGACTCAGGAGCATAAGCGCCTTTCCCAAGGGCTCCAGGCTAGTAAGTCGAGCTGAGATTCAGGCCCTGACTGTCTGACTCCAAAGCCTTCAGCTTTAACCACACGACACCACACCATCAGGCTTAACCAGGTTTCCAGGACCCCCTAGACTGGCAAGAGCCAGACACTGCTTGGGTCTGATCTGCCCCCTGAGCCTTCCCCCAGGTGAGGATGTGGCACCATGCTGGCTTGGGGGTGGTGAATGGGAGTGGAGGTGGGGCCTCACTTTAGCTCACAGCTGGGCCTCTGCCCAGGGTTTCTAGGCTCCTGTTCCAGTAAGTGGAACCCGTATCCTGGCCTGTCCGGCCGGTCTTTCCCCCACAGAAGTAGCTGGCCTATGGTAAAATGTTGCTGGTTTCCACCCCAAACCGATGCTGACCTTGCTCAGGAGCACTGATATTTTATTAATGAGCTCTATTCCCTCGAGGAAGGAAGCTGTACATAGTGGCCAGCAGGACGGGCAGATTTCCACGGGATGGGGGTCCGCATGGCATCTGACCGGCGCCTGCTTCAGCGGCAGAGAGGGGTGCAGGCTTTCTGGGAGGAGCTGCGGAGGTTCCTGATCTCACTGCTCCAAGGCTGCCGGCATGAGGGGCTGTGGCTTGACGGGGGTGAGGTCCCCTGCGCTCGCTCACCAGCAGCCTCCTGCCTTCACAGGAGAGGAAGCAGCGGGCGGAACTGCTGGGCCACCTGACCGGGGAGCTGGAGCGCCTGCGCAAGTCACACGAGCGAGAATTGGAGGCCACGAGGCAGATGCAGGACAGGCAGCTCGAGGACTTGCGGCGTCGGCACCGGGAGCAGGTGGGGGTTCCAGGTGGTCACCGGGGACCAGGGTGGGTGAGCCCCCTCTGGCGCCTCCACGCAGGAGAAATACTGGGGCAGGCTTCGGGCGTGGGGGTATCTCACAGGTCATCCGCAAGCCAGGGGATGGGTGCTCCTTTGTTTTTTGGGCCAGCAGACATCCCGGGATTAGAGGAGGTCAGCCCCCCCAGGACCCTGGGGTTGGTATGTTGTCCTTGCCCCCATGGGAAAACACAGGGTGGTGCTTTCCTGGGGGTCTGCAAGGGCAAGCAGGACGGGGCTGAGCCTAGCTTGGGGGATGTGCTGGGGAGGGTGGGTCTGGGGCTCCCTCCTGCCCCCTCCGCTAATGCTTTGCACTCTTTCTACACTTATATCTTTTCCTCTACCTATTTCTGTGCAGGAAAGGAAACTCCAAGATTTAGAGGTGGAACTTGAAACCAGAACCAAAGATGTCAAGGCCAAATTGGCTCAACTGGGCCTCCAAGTGAGAGAGCGGAAGTCAAGGCTAGGATGTCCGGGGGCCCTGGACCTGGGCGGTATATCTCCCCTAGGAGAGCTTGTGGCCTCCTGCCCCTTAGACCCGGGGCAGCTGGAGACAACCAGAGGGCCCCACTTGTTTCCCTCGCACACAGGAGGAGACGGCCCGGAAGGAGCAGCAGCAGCTCCGTGACGTGCAGAGGCAGGTTGCGCTGGAGAGTGAGGTTCGGCTGGCTCCCTTGTTCTCCCTCGTCTCTGCCCCGTTCCCTTTACCTTCCCTCCCTCTCTCCCCGCAACATCCCACCTTTGACTCACCCAATCTGTCCCCGGCTTTAGGGTTCTAAATGTTGTTGGCAGGATGCCGCAGATCACACCGCCCTCTGGAAGGGGCCCCATGGGGGGGCTGTGGAGGGTGGCAGAGCCCACAAGCCTCCTGCCCTTGGCACAGTGACATCAGGGGGCTTGAGTTCCGTGCTCCCCCGGTGCTTCTGTCTTTTCAGGAGGTCACAGCCAGCTACCAGCACTTGGAGGAGGCAAAGAAGGAGCACACGCACCTGTTAGAGTCCAACCGACAGCTCCGAAGACTCCTTGATGAGCTTCGGGCCCGCAGGGCGGAGCTGGAGTCCCAGGTGGAGGCGCTGCAGACCCAGAGTCGGCGGCTGCAGAAGCATGTCAGGTGGGTCGGGTGGCGTGGGTGCCTTGCACTGGCCTGCCTGCCCCAGGCACGCCTGGGCCCCCAGCTGCTCTGGCGGGGGTGGAAACGGGCAGAGGGGCTCTGCTGCATTTGGTAGGGAGTAAGGGGGGAGAGGGGTGAACGGCTGGGAGGCTCCAGTTCTACCGGTCGTGCCCCTGTCCTGCTGTCTCCCTGAGATCAGGACTTGAAACCTGCCCCAGCAGTCACGATGGCCTGCTGCCCACCCTNCCCCCCCCCCCCCCCATCACAGCGACCTGGAGGCTGAAGCTCAGAGGAAGCAGGACACGTTGAAAGAGCTGGCAGCCAAAGAGAGTAACGCTTCCCCACATTTTGAGCCAGATCTCCACATTGAGGACCTGAGAAAATCCCTTGAGACTGTGAGTTTCTCTGTGCCGTGGAAGGCCCAGGGGGTTGGGACAGGGGCAGGGCTCCGGGAGGCATCCGGGCCTTGCTTTATATACGACCTTTGCCTCCTGTCCTTACTAGTCCCCCTTCCCCATCAGTCAAATGGTATCTATAAGCGAATGGTGCCCAGCAGTCCCCAGAGCCATTTCTATATTTAGGCTCCTGGGAGGGGCTTTGGGGTCCCTTGAGTCAGCAGTGTACCTGATGTTCAGTGGACCTTTTCTACTCTGTCCTTAGAACCAGACCAAAGAGGTAGCCTCTTTTCTCTCCCAGAGCAAGGAGGAGACCGACTTGTCCTTGGACAGGTGAGTTCTGATAGCCTTAGTTTGGGTCCAGGAGTCCATGAAAGGGTGATGAAATGGGTTGATGGTGATCACCAGGACCTATGGGATCGAGGGCATTTCTTTAAGAAGGTGCCCTGAGACCACTGACACAGCATGCTGGGATCTTCTGCCCTGTGGTTGAGGGCGAGGCTGCTGGGAGTGTCTGGCCATCTCTCTGGAGGCGCCAGGCCGAGTCCCTGTAGAGGCAGGACGGAGGACTCTGCAGCATGGTGCACACTACAGCGTGAAGGCCTTGTAGTCTGTGCTCAGGTGACCCCGAGCGGTTCTCAGAGCGTGTGTGCTTTCCCTTTCCAACCCCTCTGCCCCGGCCCGGCCTCCCCCAGCGTCCAGCACTACCTCTCCGCCGAGGGGCTGGCTCTCCGCAGCGCCAAGGAGTTTCTGGTGCGGCAGACCCGCTCCATGCGGCGGCGGCAGTCGGCTCTGAAGGCCGCCCAGCAGCACTGGCGCCGCGAGCTGGCCCGCGCTCCCGAGGCCGCCAGCGATCCCCCGGGCACCAAGGCCCTGGAAGACGCGCGCCAGGACCTGGAGGAGGTCAGGAGCCTTGAGGGGAGCCTGCAGGGCCTGCGGTGGGCGCCAGTCGCCTCCGGTAACTGGGGGTTCCCCACAGCGTGGTCACGTCGGCCCTGGGTCCGCTGGACAGGGGCTGCGGGTTACCTGTCTCTGTGAGGACCAGAGCCCGACGCTTAGGTGTCCGTGCACACGTGCACGGTGCTCTCCCGGGCCTCCCGGTAACCACAGGTGGTCGTCCTCTGTGCTTCCTCGGGGAGGAGGACGAGTCAGGTGTTTAAGATTTCACATCCGGTGCTTTGCTGGCCTGTTCTTCCCACTACAGACATGGTTCAGAAGGGAGTCTTCTGAGCACACTGGGCGCGAGGCTGACTGGCTTGTCTGGAGAAGCCCGAGACTCCAGGGTGCCAGCCGAGGGTCGCGGCCGAGCCCGGGCCCTAGCGTTCTGCGGGTGCCGCGGTGGGTGCGGGGCCGGCCGCCCGCGCTGCTCTGCGGAGTGCTGAGAGGGCCAGCGGAGGGAGCAGGGCCCCCAGTCACCCTGGGGTGACCGTCACCCTTTGAGACTGCGTTAGGTGCGGGCCCAGGGCTCAGCATGGAACACTCTACCGCACTGAATCCTTACGAGCCTGGAAAACTAGTATTTCTCTTCTCGAGGGGATGGGCCAGGATCGCACAGCCAGGACTCCAGCACCTGCGCTGAGCCCCCTTCTCTCTCTGGCGGCAGGAGACCAGGCACCTGGATGAGATGAAGTCGGCCGTGCGGAAGGGCCACGACCTGCTGAAGAAGAAGGAGGAGAAGCTGAATCAGCTCGAGTCCTCTCTCCGGGAGGAGGTGCTGTGCAGTGGCCACGGCCTCCCTGTTCATTCCTGGGCTGCGGTTGGGTTCTTCGGTCCGTTGGGGAGGAGCTGGGGCTCGTGGGCCGGTGAGATGGCAGTGGCTTCGAGGTTGCTGAGCCCGGCTGTGCGGAGCGGCCCTGGCCCCTGCCCGTGGTTCCTGAGGAGGGCTGGGCCCCAGGGGCTGGGAATGGGTCGGGGATGGACACACCTAGGCTGTCCTCCCTTCCCTGTGGCCTCGTTCACGTTCCTCTGGATGCATGGGTGTGGCAGGAGGGAAGCCTGGGTTTGCTGAGGGGCAGGGGCTCTAGTCCTGGGGCCCTGCTGGCCCCGTGTTGTCCCACTGTGTCCTCCGAGCCCCCTCCGCCCGCGTGCTGCATGGCAGCCTGTATGTGTCCCTCTCCCAGAACGTTGGGTCCCAGAGAGCCCCCAGCCATCACACGGACAGAACACACAGGGCAAGCGCCAGTACTCACTGCTCTTTGTACCCCTCAGGCTTTAGATGAGGACACTCAGAGACGAACCCCTACGAAGAAGGGGGTGACATTTGACCTCAGCGACACGGACGACATGAGCAGTGCAAGCTCTGAATCCTGCCCCCCACCTCACCGTGAGTGGCAGTGTCGCCAGGGGGAGGGCCGTGGTAGCCATGGAGAGGAAGGGACTTGGCCGAGGGGCAGCCCCCCTCCTTCAGCCGTGCATGGGGAGGCCTCTGGGAGCCAGTGTCTGCACCAGGGCCTCAGTAACGCTCGGGAGGAGTGACCCCATTGGGCTTTGCCAGCACACAGGGCAGAAAGGGTCAGGGGCTACCTGAATGGGCAGAGACCTTCCCGTGCCTTCTGAGAGGTATTTTCCCTTTGCTGCTCTGGTCTGCAACGGGGCAGAGGGCGGTCTCCTCTTCCTTCCTTGCCCGCTCTCTGGAGGGGCTGTCTCCCCTCTGCCAGCTTCCGGTCTGCACCATCTGGAACACAGAAGCCCTGCTGTCCCCGTCTCCCCGCATCGGCCAAAGGGCAGTGGTCCGGCAGACCAGCAGGGCAGCCAGGTGGGTGCCGCCGTGTCTGGGGCTGTCCTGCGCCCTGAAGCCGAGTCCTTCCCTTTTAGTCAACCTGACTGCAAGTGCCACGTTCCCCTACAAGTTCCACTACTTGAGCAGCTCCCTGCAGCGGATCAGCAGCCAGCTGAACGGCGTCCTCAGCATGCTGGGCAGTCTCGACCCGCAGCCACCGCCGCTCTTCACTTCCACGCCAGCGCCCACGCTGCCCCAGGGCCCCAGGAGCACCGCCTGGGCGCCAGCGGTACCCACATCCACCCAGTGGGCCTGGGACCCCGGGCTCGGCCCCACGCTCTCTGCCTCCGTGGCCCAAACAGTGGATGACTTCCTGGTGGAGAAGTGGCGCAAGTATTTTCCAAGTAAGCCTACCTTCTTCCTCCTCTGCCAGCCCCTTGCTGTCCCAGCTTTGGCGTGGCCCGTCCCGTTATGGGAGGGAGGCTTGCTGGGGGCCCTGCAGCCACAGGCTCTGCGGGTCACGACGGTTGACCTGGAGCTCAGCAGATCCTAAAAGGTCATCCCTGTCCTCATTGTAGTAACTACCATCTTGTGCCTCATGTGAGGGCTCAGGCGTGAGGCCGCCTAATAAGCCTCTGAGGTAGTAATGTATATTGCCAGCTTACCAATGAGGAAGCGGACTCAGGTTAAGGGATGTGCTCCGGGGTGCCAGGGAGTAAATAACACACCGGGTTTTGGCCCCTCGTCTCCGGGACTTCAAGGTTCCGCTCTTACCCCTTGGCCACACAGCTCTGCCCTGTTTCTGGGCGAGGGGGCCTCACCTGGTCTTTTAGTCCAGCTGAAAAATGAAAAGCCATAAAAAGTTATTTTGGGGGAAAAGTAGATTAGATTTTACAAATAAATAGGACAATGCCTGTCTCAGCTGTCTCTCATCTCCAACCACTGAAACCTGCACTGCTGTTGTGCGCTGGGAGGCGGCCTGCTGGGACTGGCTTCCGCGACCCCTTTCTGATGTCCCCCCACTTTTCCAGCTGGCGTGCCGTTCCTCAGCAGCGGCCCCGCCCCCCTGGAGAACAGGCTGGGTTATGTGTCTGCCAGGTAAGCCTCCCCGTGGGCTCAGGGTGGAACCACACAGGCCTGCTGCTTGCGGCCCCTCCCAGGGAGAACTCTGGTCACGTTGCCCAGAGAGCTTGGACAGGTCCCCACAAAGTTGCCTGGGTCTGAGGAGCCTCTACCCCCGTCAGAGAAAAGTCTAACCCGCCGAGGTCCCAGTGGCGGCTGGTCTCACCTGGCCCAGCTCTGTGAGGAAGCTGCCTGGTAGCACCACAGGGAGAAATCAGCCTTGGAGGACCTGCTCCTTCCCCCGGCCCCTCCTGCCCTTGAGTGGTGGCTTTTGTCTTGGAGCTCGTTGTCTGCTTCCCAGTCTCCCTTCTCCCCCCAGTCCTGCTGAGCCACATCTGGAGTGAGACGGGCACACTGTGGGAGAGACAGAGGGGCAGTTATCTAAACCTGTTGTTAATTTCCCATTCAGCTTCCTTGCCAAGTGTATCCCNCCCCCGAGCCCACGCGGGAGCTAAGGCCGGGTAGGTATTAGAGTCAACAGGGATACGCTTTTGCTGATCAGATGGGCGGGGATCAGGCGGCGGGGGGGTGCGGTTCACCACCTTGTCTTTGGGGAACCGATGCTCAGCATCCCAGAAGGGCGTTCTTGCCCACAAAGGAAGCTTGGAGTTGCTAAAGCCACCCCGGGCAGGCCGGCGGCCGGTCTGCTGCGCCGCACGTGCGTCCCCTCCTCTCCCCATCTCCTCACACTGGCCTCCGCCTTTCCAGTGAGCAGCTGCGCCTCCTGCAGCGGGCCCGTTCCCACGGCCCCGAGGCGGGCAGCACAGACTTCCAGAGCATGATCGAGGCGAACCGAAAGTGGCTAGAACATTACAGGAATGACCCCAAGTTGTATCCTTTGACTGGTCCCCGAGCCTTGGTCCCTTCCTGCTGTCGTTGCTGGGATGGCAGAGGTGGGCTACAGCGCCTGTGCCCTGGCCTGTGGGGGGCGGGGGAGTCCAAGGAGGACCCGTTTGGGCCTTGGCCCTTCCCTCGACCTGCTCAGCTGACCTGATGGCAGAGTTTGCCTTCACCTGGCGGCCAGACAGCTCTTCTCTTCAGTGCCCAAGCCGGCAGCTACCTCAGGCCTTCTGCAGCTGGGCCTGGACGAGAACAGCAGACTGAGGGTGTATCGCTACTGAGGCCCCGAGCCCCTCCCGCACCCAGACCAAGTGCCTGCGCCGCCGCCCGCGCTCTGGTCCCCAGACTGCGTCCTCCCGCCCGGTTTGCTGCCTGCCCTGCGGGCCGCGGCTGCCAAGGATGGTTGGACTGGAAACCACAAGCTGCCCCCTGCGACCACGTACCTCAGGCTGAAGAGTGCAGGCTCCTGCGGGCTCCTGCCTGGACAAGGCGACACCGATGTGGGGGTGTCCGAGCCCGGGCACCTGCAGGAGGAAGACGAGGGATTAGGAGTCGCCTTCTGAGGCCATGCGCGTGGGACCCTGGTGGTCATGTACGTGTGGTCCTTAATTGACCAGAACGAAGCCCCCCAGCATCTCTGGACCCTGGGACCAGGCCCTCCCTAATACCTCAGTCTCAGAGAGATCAGACCCTTTTCTTTTTCCAAGTCTTTCTTGAGCACTCTATCTCAGGATCGGGCCCACAGCCCTACCAGAGGTTGCTGGAAGTTGGCCCCAGCCATTCTGCTGCCTCTTTTCCCTCCGCTGGCTCTGTGCTTTCCTCAGGGGTGCTCCCCAAAGTCGCCCTCCCCCCACCCCCGCTTGAGTCTCAGGTCGCAAGCACACAACTTTCAAGAAGCCAACAAGCCATAGGAAACATCTGGTTTGGCTTCTGTCCTTACCTTGGTTTTTCCTTCTGGATCACCATGGGGAGAGTTGTGGGTTCTTGTTTCCATCCCCGGGCAGCCCTCCTCTGGGCTGGGCCCCACAGGGCCGAGCTCCCTGCGGTCAGAGGGCGCCCCTGGGGGCCTCGATGGATGTTCTCGGACATCTGCCCCATCGTTTAAATAAAATGCCCCCGTGTTTGTCTTGCAAGCTCTGGGGTTGCCCTTGCCTCTCCACTGCACAGACCCCAAGTCTCTGCCAGCCTACCACTCATTTCTTTGTCAGGGACAAGACCCTTTTTACTGCACCCCACACCCATTTTTTTTTAGGCATCAGTCTACCCGAGGGGGGAACAGGTCCATTTTGTTATTTGGCTCGTCCTGGGTGCTCTGGGCTAGCGCATGTGTTACAGCCAGCTCTGGTGACAAGCCTGTGCTTTCTACATCGATTAAATCCCTGCAGGTCCGTTTGCCACAAGGCAGTCGTGTGAATGCGTCTCCTTCTCTTTGAAGGCCTTTGCCTCCTTCCTATTAATAAAGGGAGGGAAAACGAACATTCAGAGACCACCTCCTAGGTGTCTAATCTGCTCATGACAACAAGCCTGTAATCCAGGTGTATGGATGAAAACCCGGAGGCTCGGAGACCCAGAGGGGCCTGCAGTCCTGAAGGAAGTAGCCCAGTTTCCACGCAGCGCCGAGCCCCCGCCCCCTCTGTGCCCCCAGAGGTCCCTGTCCTGCTGCGGGAAGTGCTGATTTGCTTCATCTCTCCCTCCCCCCACCCCTACTCTGCCACCTGCCAGCTGGAGACTCGAGCCATCTCCCAGAGGCCATTTGGCACTGTTTTCCGCATGCAAACAAATGAGAGCTAAGCCCCCTGAAGTCCTAAGCTGGCAAAGTTAGGTGGGTTTTGTTTTCTGCTCCAGTGGTGTGAGCCGCCAACATAGTTTTGAGTTTGTAGCAACAAAATTGCTGGGAGAACCAACTGAGAAGGCCGTGTTTCACGGATTTGCATAAGAAAACCAACTTAAAACATACAAACTAACCCAGCCTCCTCTGTGTCCCCATGTCCTAGCTGCTCTGATGAAGGGAGGGAGGAAGGATGCTAACATCTGTCAAGTTCCTTCCGTGTGCAGGTGCTTTTCAAATATAATCTCATTGAACCCTCCTAACCTGTGAAGCTGGTATTATCTTCTAGATGAGGAACTTCGGGCTCAGAGAGGTTAAATGACTACAGCTCAGGTTCACCCAGGATTTGAACCTAGACCCACACGTCTCTCAAAGCCGAGTTGTGCTGCACCTGCTCCCCTAGGTCAGCACCTTCTGTCCCCCTGACTCACACAATGGTCCCGGCCAGCTTGCTCTGATGACCTGGGTCCCAGACCGGTGGGGGGGGGGGGCTTCCAGTTGGCTGAGCAAACCCTCCCCCGCTCCAGGGCCAAGCTTTACAAGGGGACTTTTCCCAAAGACTCCAAAACTGTCCCATCTCTCCCCTCAGACTGTAAAATCTAGCTGCGGAGTCTAGAATCCTAGACCTTTGTAACTGAAGGGAACCTGCAGACGGCTGTTCGGCCCACTCGTGTTTACAGTTGCAGAAACAGCCTAGACAGGGTAGGGCAGTTACCCACAGTTACCGTCAGGGTGTGGCCGAAGCAGGACCAGGAGTCCTGCCTGCCAGCCTGGGGCTTCAGGAAAGTGTTTTTAAAAAGATACTGACTTGGAACAGGCTACACGTTCACGTGGCTCAGTAGTCAAAGGACACAAAAGTCAGTCCATCCATTGGCCAGTCTCCTCCTTGAAGGTTCTCTCTGGAGATTTTGGCAAAGACAAGACAAGGGGCACTGTTCTGACCTTCCTGCTTTACTGGTGGGGTAAGGGTCATTCCTAAGCTCTCTTAGGAGATGTTTATGGACTGTTCTCTTCAGCAAGCAGGGTCGGGAATGGTAGCGCCCCTGCCGTGCAGACTCCCACACAAAGGGGCGGCCTGGGGAGGGGCCATAACCCGGACCTGAGGACAGCTGGGTGTGCCTTTGGCTGGAACACCTACAGGCTCTGACCTGCACATGTCCTCTCCAGGCCTGTGTCTCCCCTGGTTAAAAGCGCAAAGCCGAAATCCACGTTCTAGGGATGAAGCGG
>LNAC01000073.1:3717599-3843991 GCA_002007465.1 Ailurus styani | reverse complement strand
GGAAGGGCTCCAGGGGCCGAGGGGAGGCTCGGGGGGGAGGCTGACTGGGAGGGTTTCCAGTCCCACCACCATCTTTTTGGTGGTGGGGGGGAGGTGGAGAAGTGAGGATTAAAAATCTGAGCCCCTAGCATCACCAGTGTCCTGAAGAACGGGGAAATCCCTGTGTTCCTCCTTTCCTCTTGCTTCTCTTGCCTCCCCCATTGACTCTGCCGTCTCTAGCAGGTGTGTTCCGCAGAGGGCCCAGCGAGGGGCCGTGACGGCAGAGAGGGACGCCCGCTCTTGGGAGGCGGGAAGCAGAGGGACAGTGTGCTGAGTTCCACTCTCACGATTAAAAGCAGAGGGGGCATGAGTCAAACAGGAGTTCCTACTTTATCCTCTAGCAACTATTCACAACAAGACACCACTGCGAGAATCCTAGAACACGGTGCTGAGGCCGCAGCACCGCCTGCAGCCCAGAGACCGAGACAGACAGCACTGGAAGGGTGAGGGAAGTGGCTCCCTGCTGACTTTACTGCCCCTCCCCCGGCCAGTACGGCACCACACTGCGAGGGCTCCCGGCACCCCTGGTGCCTCCGTGGGAGAAGAGTTCAGGTTAGACATCCAGTTCCGCCAGCATTGTGGGTCACTCTGTGGGAGCCCCTGCTGTGGTTCTGCTCCATGGGGATTGCGAGGGACTCTGCGACATAAGTGGGGAAGGACTCCCAGCAACCAGCACTTAGATCTTGGCCAACCAAGTTCATACTTGCAGGGCCACCATAGTAATCCCAACCAGGGGCTTTACTCAACTGCAGAACCAAGCAAGGGGTATTAGGGACTAGAGTCTGAGCAGGGAACGAGGCAGGGGGCAGGTCTGCCTGACTCAGGCCCTCCTCCTCAAAGAGGAGTCTGCAGGCTCTGCAGCCTGGTTTGCCCGAGCCTAGACAGCAGGGGTGGCGACCGCCCCCCAGCAGTGGGGCTCCCAGCCACTCCCCACCGGAAAGCCTGGTTTGGGAAAAGTTTCGAGTTGCCTGAAGGGGGCTCTCCCACTGCGGCAGGAGGAGCTGAATTGCGGCCGCACTTGCTACGGAGCACGGTCCTCGGCCCCCTCTGGTAGGAAGGGCTGGTGAGAACAGCCGGAGTCTTCTGGATAACCGAGCCACACTGGAGCCAAGAGGCAAGCGTGCAGAACCGACCACCCCTGGAGCGAAGCTAGTGGCCCTGTTTGGTCAGCGAAGTGGGGGCATGGGTCAGCTTGAGTCCAGGCTGCAAAGAGCCTTAGCGGCCTTGGAGCTGCTTCTCCCACTGCACCTCGGCAGGGAAACGAGATTCGTAGTACAGCCTCCAGCCCACGTGACTGCGGAGCCTACCAGAACACAGGAAGCTGCACGGCCCACCCCACAGCCCTGTTTATGGTGGCAGTTGCGCAGAGAGCATGGCCTGTGGCTTTCCCTGTCTGCAGGGCAAAACTGGTGGCCTCATCGGACCAGGATATTCAAAGCACACTCTTGCCTGATTTGGGTCCCAAGACTGAACCATGCAGACCCTGGGTTCTGTCCTGCGGCCTGACCAGGGCAGGGAGGCAAGTTCACAGCCTCACCTGCTGCTAAGTAGAGTACCCAGTCCTCGTAAGCCTGACCAGAGAATTTAGGCAACCATGGAGCTCATGCCATGGGCTCGCTTGGGCAGGGAGGCAAGCCAGCTGTCCGGTCCTGCTGCTTTCAGCCAGTGGTAAACCCAACACCCTTGATCTCAGAGCTTAAACAGCTGCCTTGTCCAAATATAGACCCTAATAGCAGGCTTCATCTACCCAAGTCATTACCAGCAGACTTGTCCAGAAGCCCAAGCTGAGCTGACCTCTGAAATACTGTGTCTGCCAAAGCAAAGCTGCAAAGTCTGGAAGCGAAGACCACTGAACTCAGATGCAGACGCTGATATAAGGAATCGAGAATCATGACAAATCAGATGAATGTGATACAACCAAAGGAAACAAAGCTTAATAACTTACTCTAAAGAAATGTAGATATAGTAGCTGTCAAAGAATTCTGAATAATCTTTTTAAAGTGGTAGTTAAACTAGAAGAACACATACACAACTAAATAAAATTAGGAAAACAGTTCATGAACACAACGGGAAGTTCAACAAAGAAATAGAAACCATCAAAACCCAAACAAATCCTAGGGCTGAAAAAATACAATAACCACACTGAAGAATTCAGTCAAAGCTTCAAAGGTAGACCCAAACAGGCAGAAGAATCAGCAACTTGGAAGACGGGACATTTGAAATTATCTAGTCAAAGGAGCAAAAAGAAAAAAAAAATGAAAAAGACTGAAGGAAGCCAGTGGCGCTTATAGGATACAATGAAAGGAAACAATATTCACATTATGGGAATTCTAGAAGAAGAGAAAGGGACAAAAACTATATTTAAAGCAATAATAGGGGCGCCTGGGTGACTCAGTCATTAAGCATCTGCTTTTGGCTCAGGTCATGATCCCAGGGTCCTGGAATCGAGCCCCACTTTGGGCTCCCTGCTCTGTGGGAAGCCTGTGTCTCCCTCTCCCATCCCCCCTGCTTGTGTTCCTGCTCTCGCTGTGTCTGTCTCTGTCAAATAAATAAAATCTTTTTAAAAAATAAAGCAATAATAGCTGAAAAGTTCCTAAACTTGGGGAAAGAAATAGATATCCAGATCCAAGACCCCAATAGGAACCCAAATAGGGCTACACTGAGATGCATCAAATTACTAAAAGCTAAACACAGAATTTTATTTAATTTTTAAAAATGATTTGAGAGAGAGGGAGCACATGTCTATGTGCTCCTATGGGGGGAGGGGAAGACGGGGTGTGTGTGGGGGGGTAGAATCCCAAGCAGACTCCCTGCCAAACACAGAATTTTAAAAGTAGCAAGAGAAAAGTATACACAAGTGACCCTCCATAAGACTTTTTGGCAGACTGCTCAACAGAAAATTTCCAGGCCAGAAGAGGAAAGGATGGTATATTCAAAACCTTGAAAGGAAAAAACTATCAAACAAAAATATTATACCTAGTGAAGCTGTTCTTCACAAATGAAGTAGGGATAAAGACTTTCCCCAAACCAAAGTTGAGGGGATTCACCAACAGATGTGCCTTCCAAGAAATGATAGAGGGACTTCTTTGAGTGGAAATAAAAGGACACTAATTAACACCATAAAAACATGATATCGTAAAATTCAGTGATGACCATAAATATATAGTCAAAGTTAGATTCTGTAATGCAGTAAAGGTGAATGATTCACTTACAACTAGGGTTTAAAAGTTTCCAGCAGAGTTCCGGTCTAGGACGGGAATGTTGGAAGACCCTGAACTCACCGGCTCCTTGGACACACCACATCTACACCTATTAATAGAGCAATTCCTTTTGAAGAAGAACTGAGGGCTGACTGAACAGCTTCTGCACAACAAAAGATAAACCATATAGAGAATGGCAAGAGAGAAGAGACAATTACAAAGGGACACTCCAGCCCCTATGTTGTGAACTGGAGTGGGGAGGGATAGGACTGAGGGACCTGGAGCATATTTGTCTACACTGGGGCACAGAAAAAAAAGCCACAGTTTAAAAGGGCAACTAGAATAAAGGAGTCACCCCTAGGACCTTGCCAAATGGCTGAGGAGGTGTCAGAGCTATCTCTAGGTGGGGAGGGGCTTATGAACATCATTGTCTGTTTCCCCTTAATCTTGATAGCATGGACAGGAGCAAAGTCTGGGCACCCTAGCTGGATGACCCTCTTAGCAAGCACCAGGGCCCTAGCCCACACTAGCCCCAGGCATCCCACCAAGGTGGCCCCAGTGCAGCACACACAGGACACCTCTGGTCAGTGCTCACTACCCCTCTCGTCATTGCATCAAGGCTCCAGATGCACAAAGCACCCCAGAAGACTCCAGGCCTTTACCATTTTAGCTCTAATTGCCCTGTCAGGTTACCCCCTGTGCTGAGCACCTTGGAACATCCTGCCTTGCACCCATTTTAGTTTCAGCTGTCCTCCCAGGGCCCCCTCTATGCAGAGAGCCCAGGACCGCCCTGGCCTGTACCTGCTTCAACTACAGTTGTCCTGTCATGGCTTTTGCATACAGAGCTCTGGGACTGCCCAAGCCTATGCCCACTTCAGCTCTGACCATCCCACCAGCACAGTCCCAGCACAAGTGCACAGGATCCCCAACCTGTACCAGAGAGTTCCAGCCAGCCAGCGGCACCATGCGCACAGTCTACACAGGGATGACCATACAACAAGACTCCTCCTTCAAGTTTAGCAGAAGTGGCTATTCCACCTAATTCAGAAAGGACAGAAAAGCAAAATGAGACAGGAATATGCTCTACATGAAAGAATAAGACAAAACCTTAGGGGAAAAAACCCTAAATGAAACAGAGATAAGCAATATGCTTAATAAAGAGTTTAAAGTAGTGATCCTGAAGATGCATATCAGACTAGAGTGGAACTTTAACAACAAGATAGATAATTTAAAAAAGAACCAATAAGAGTTGAAGAATACAATCACAGAAACAAAAAGTACACTGGGGGAATCAATGTTAGATTAGCAGAGGCACAAGAATGGATCAGTGATCTGGAAGACAGGATAATGGAAAGTACCCAAGCTGAACAGCACAAGGGAAAAAAAATAATGAGGATAGGATAAGGGATGTCTTGGACAACATCAAGCAAACAAACATTTGCATTATCAGCATCCCAGAAAAAGAGAGAGAAAGGTGCAGACAACTTATTGAAGAAATAATAGCTGAAAATTTCTCTAACCTGGGGTAGGAAAGAGACATCCAGTTTCAGGAAGAACTTAGTTCCAGATAAGATAAACCCAAGGAGGTCCACACCATGACATACAATAATTAAAATGTAAAAGGTTAAAGAGGAAGAATTTTAAAAGCAAGAGAGAAGCAAAAATTTACCTAAAGGGAAACCCCATAAGGCTATCAGCTGATTTTACAGCAGAAAGTTTACAGGCCAGAAGGGAGTAGTATGTTATTTTCAAAGTACTGAATGGAAAAAACCTACAACGAAGAATTCTCTACTTAGCAAGTTTAATCATTTAGAGTTGAATGAGTTTTCCAGACAAAAGTTAAAGGAGTTCATCATCACTAAACTGGCCTTACAAGAATTGTTAAAGGGACTTTGTTAAATGGAAAAGAAAAGGCTGTCATTAGAAGAAAATTATGAATAAAAAGATGTAAAATATGACAATAGATGCATGGAATGTAGAGGGGTGAATAAAGTTTTTTTAGAATGTGTTCAAACTCGGGCGCCTGGGTGGCTCAGTGGGTTAAAGCCTCTGCCTTAGGCTCAGGTCATGATCTCAGGGTCCTGGGATCGAGGCCCACATCGGGCTCTCTGCTCAGCAGGGAGTCTGCTTCCTCTTCTCTCTCTCTGCCTGCCTCTCTGCCTACTTGTGATCTGACCTCTCTCTCTGCGTCAAATAAATAAAATCTTAAAAAAAAAAAAAGAATGTGTTCAAACTTAAGTGACCATCAACTAAATACAGACTGCTATAGACTTAGGATGTTATATATGTATATCACAGTAACCACAACTCCAAAACTATAATAGTTAAAAAAGAGAAAGGAATCCAAGCATAACACCAAAGAAAATAATCACAAGGAAAGAGAGCAAAAGAAAGGAACAGAGAAAAACTACAAAAACAACAGGAAGCAATTAACAAGATGAAAATAAGTACATACCTATCTACAATTACTTTAAATGTAAATGGTCTAAAAGTACCAATCAAAAGACAAAGGGTGGCAGAGTGGATTAAAAAACAAGTCCCATGTATATGCTGCCTACAAGCATTTCAGACCTAAAGACACATACAGGCTGAAAGCAAAAGTGTGGAAAAAGATATTCCATGCAAACAGAAATGAGAAGAAAAAAGCTGGGTAGCATTCTTATGTCAGACAAAATAGTCTTTAAAACAAAGACTAACAGACATAGCAGGGCAAGATAGAAAAATTGTAAACATCGGTGTACCCAACACTGAAGTACCCACATCCACAAAGCAAATATTCACAGACAAAAAGGGAGAAATTGACACTAATACAATAATAGGAAGGAAGCTTGAACACTCCACTTATATCAATGGCTAGATCATCCATGCAGAAAACCAATAAGGAAACAGTGTCTTTGAATGACACAATAGACCAGATGGATTTAACAGATACACGCAGAACATTCCATCCAAAAACAACCAAATATATATTCAAGTGCATATAGAACATTCTCCAGGATAGATCACATGTTAGGCCACAAAACAAGTCTCCATAAGTTTAAGAAGATTGAAATCATATCATGCATCTTTTCTGACCACGAGGGTATGAAATTAGAAATCAATCATAAGAAAACAATTGGAAAAAACACAAACACATAGAGGCTAAACAATATGCTACAAAACAACCAATGTGTTGATAAATCAAAGAGAAAATTTAAAAAATACATGGAGACAAATGAAAATGGAAACATAATGGTTCAAAATTTTGGGGATGCAGAGAAATTAGTAGTTCTAAGATTTTAGTAATACAGGCCTACCTCAAGAAAACAAGAAAAATTTCAAACAATCTAAACTTACATCTAAAGAGTCTAGAAAAAGAAGAACAATCAAAGCCCAATATTAGAAGAAGGAAGGAAATAAAGATAGAGCAGAAATAAATACAATTGTATAAGACAACAAAGAAAAATAAAACCAAGGGTTGGTTCTTTGACAAGATAACCAAAATTGATGGACCTTTAGATAGACTCATCAAGAAAAAAAGTAAGGATGCTGATAAAATCAGAAATGAAAGAGAAGTAACAACTGTCACCACAGAAACACAATGGATTATAAGAAACAACTACAGGAAATTATATGCCAACAAATTGGACAACCTAGAAGAAATGGATAAATTCCTAGAAACATATAACTTCTCAAAACTGAATCAGGAAGGAATAGAAAAACAGAATGGACCAATTACTAGTAACGAAATTGAATCAGGAATTTAAAAACTCCCAACACACAAAAGTTCGGGAACAGGTAGATACACAGTTGAATTCTATCAAACATTTAATAATACCTCTTCTTCTCAAACTATTCCAAAAAATAAAAGAGGAAGGAAAACTTCCAAATACATCCTACAAGGCGAGCAATGCCCTGGTACCAAAACCAGACAAAGATACTGAAAAAAAGAAAAGAATGAAAGGAATAAGGAAAACTACAGGCCAATAATCCTGATAAACACAGATGCAAAAATCCTCCACAAAATGTTAGCAAACCACATCCTCAGTACTTTTAAAAAGATCACTCACCATCATCAATTAAGATTTATTGTGGGGAATGCAAGGAGAGTTCAATATTTGCAAATCTGTCAACATGAGATACCACATTAACAAAATGAAGGGTGAAAATCAAATGATCATCTCAGTAGATGCATAAACATTTGGCAAAATTCAACATCCTTCCATGAACCAAAACTCTCAACAATGTGGGTTTTAGAGGGAACATACCTCAACATGATAAAGGCCATATATGAAAACCCACCACTAACATCATACTCAATGGCAAAAAACTGAGAGCTTTCTCTTTAAGATCAGGAACCAGACAAGGATGTCCACTCTAGCTACTTTTATTCAACATAGTACTAGAAGTCCTAGCCACAGCAATCAGACAAGAAATAGGAGGCATCTAAATTGGTAAGGAAGAAGTTAAACTTTCACTATTTGCACATGATATAATACTATACATAGAAATCCCTAAAACTCCACCAAAAAACCACTCGAAGTAATAATACATGGTAACACACAGAAATGGATTGAATGTCTATACACTAATAATGAAGTAGCACAAAGAGATTAAGAAAAACAATTCCACTTACAATTGCACCAAAAATAAAATACTTAGGAATAAACTTAATCAAGGAGGGGGAAGACCTATATTCTGAAAACTATAAAACATTCACAGAAGAAATTGAAGATGACACAAATGGAAAGATATTTCACTTACAAATTGACAGAATATTGTTAAAATGTGCATACTACCAAAGCCACCTGTAGATTCAATGCAATCCCTATCAAAATACCAACAGCATTTTTCACAGTACTAGAACAAATAATACTAAAATGTGTATGAGTCCACAAAAGACCCCAAATAGCCCAAGCAATCTTGAGAAAGAAGAAAAAACCACAGGTATCACAATTCCAGATTTCAAATTATATTACAAAGTCGTAGAAATCAAAACAGTATGGTTCTGGCACAAAAATAGACACACAGGGGGTGTTCAGGTGGCTCAATTGGTTAAGCAGCTGCTTTCAGCTTGGGTCATGATCTTGCAGTCCTGGGATTAAGCTCCATGTCAAGCTCCTTGCTCAGCAGGGAGTCTGCTTCTCCCTCTCCCTCTGATCCCTCCTCCCTGCTTGTGATCTATCTCAAATAAAATCTTTAAAAAAAATAGACATAGATCAATGATACAGAATAGAGCCCAGAAATAAACCCACAATTATATGGTCGATGAATCTATAACAAAGGAGGTAAGGATATACAATGGAAAAAAGGCAGTCTTTTCAATAAATGGTGCTGGGGAAACCGGACAACTACATGCAAAAGATGCCTGACCACTTTGTTACACCATATACAAAAATAAACTCAAATGGATTAAAGACCTAACTGTGAGACAGAAAATCATAAAACTCCTAGAAGAGATCATAGGCAGTAATTCCTTTGACATTGGCCTTGGCAACATTTCTGTAGATATATCTCCTCAGGCAGGGGAAACAAAAGCAAAAAGTAACAACAGGAACTACACCAAAATAAAAAAAAAAAAAAGCTTTACATGGCATAGGAAGCCATCAACAAAATGAAGACAACCTACTCGATAGGGGAAGGTATTTTGCAAATGATACATCCAGTAAGGGGTTAATAAACAAAATGTACACAACTCAACACCCTCCCCCAATAATCCGATTCAAAAGTGGGCATATTTGGGAAAATGAGTAGACATTTTCCCAAAGAAGACATACAAATGACCAACAGACACATGAAAGAAGTTGTGTCACTAATCATCAGGAAAATCCAAATCAAAATCACAATGAAATATTGCTTTACACCTGTCAGAATGGCTTGAATCAAAAAGGTAAGAAATAACAAGTGTTGGCAAGGATATGGAAAAAGGAAACCCTGTGTCCTGTTGGTAGGAAGATAAATTGGTGCAGTCCTCAAAAAATTGAAAATAGAAACGCTGTGCGATCCAGTACTTCCACTACTTGGTATTTACTCGAAGAAAACACAAGCACTAATTCAAAAAGATACATGCACCCCTCTGTTTATTATAACATTATTTAAAATAGCCAAGATATGGGAGCAATCCAAGTGTCCATCGATAGAGGTATGGATAAAGAACATGTGGCCTTATATACAATGAAATAGTACTTAGTCATAAAAAAAGAATGAAATCTTGCCATTTGTGACATGGGCAGACCTAAAGGGTATTCTGTTAAGTGGAATAAGTCAGAGAAAGACAAATACCATATGGTTTCATTTGTAGAATCTAAGCAACTAAACAAATAAAAAGCAGGAAAAGACCCAGAAATACAGAGAACACACTGATGAGTACCAGAAGGGAGGGTGGGGGGTGGGCAAAGTGCGTGGAGTGAGAGTCACAGACTTCCACTTATGGAATAAGTCACAAGGATAAAATGTGTATCCTAGGGAATATAGTTAGTGGTATTAGAGTAGCCTTGTGTGGTGACACACAGCAGCTACACTTGTGAGCATAGCATAACACACAGACTTGTTGAATCACTATGTTGTACCCCTGACACTAATGTAACATCGTGTGTCAACTATACTTAAACAAAAAACAAAAGTTAAGAAACAAATGTAGTAAAAATAACCATAACTGTAATAATCTGTTATTAGTTACACAGTGTAAAGAATATATGAATTGTAACACCAATAACCTAAAATGTGAGGAGAAGAAGAGGTAAAAATGTAAAGCTTAGAAATTCTATTGAAATTGTCATTAGTTTAGGGTGTTATAATTTTAAGATATTTTATGTAAGTCTTATGGTATCCACAAGGGAAAACTTATAATTACACAAAAGAACATGACAAAGAAGTCAAAACATTGATACAAGACATAAAAACATCAAAACAAAAGCGAGATAAAAAAAAAAAAAGAATGAACAAAATGGCAGCAGTAAGACCTTACCGTTAACGATCACCTTAAACGAATACAGATAAAATTCTGCAGAATGGCTGACTGGATAGACAAACAAAAAACAAGGTCCAATGATATGCTGCCTACAAGAAACTCACTTTAGCTTTAAAGACAGAGACTGAGAGTGAAGGGATAGAAAAAGATTTCAAGCAAATTGTAACTGCCCAAAAGGCAAGGGTAGCTATATGTATATCACATGAAATAGACTTTAAAAATGGCCAAAATTGACAAGAGCATTATGTAATGACAAAGGAGTCAATGTTTCAAGAAAATATACTACATGTGCCCAACACCAGAGTATCTCAATACATAAAGCAAAAACTAAGAGCTACAAGGAGAAATAAAGAACTACACAATAAATGGGGACCCTAGTACCCCACTCTCAGCAATGGATAAATCATCCAGACAGAGAATCAATAAAGACACAGCAGATTGAACAACACTATATACCAAGTGGATCTAGCAGAAATACACATCACATTCTATCCAACAGCAGAATACTCCTTCTCCAGTGCACAGGCAACATTTTCCAGGACAGATGATAGGTTAGGCTGCAAAATAAGTCTAAGCAAATTCAAGGAGATTGAAATCATACTAGTACCTTCTCTTAACAGAGTGGTATGAAACTAGAAATCAAAAAGAAGGGGAAAAGTGGAAAATTCATGAATTCATGGAAATTAAACAACACTCTCCTGAAAAACCAATGGGTCAAAAAAGAAATGGGAAGTAAAAAAGTATCTTAAGACAAACACAAATGTAAATAACATACCCAAACTTACAGGATGCAGCAAAAGCAGTTGTATGAGAGAAGTTCATAGTAGTANAGTAAGGAGATTAAATCAGTAATAAAAAAATTTTCCCAATGATGAAAAGCCAAGGCTGGGTGTTTTCACTGGTGAATTTTATCAAACAGTTAAAGAATCAATGCCCGGGGATGCTTGGGTGGCTCACTTGGTTAAGTGGATACCTTTGCCTCAGGTTAGGAACTTGGAGTCCTGGGAATGAGCCCTGCATCAGGCTCCCTGCTCAGGGGGGAGTTAGGTGTACTCTGAAAACTCTAAAACCTTGATGAAGGAAACTGAAGACAACACAAACAAATGGAAAGATATTCTATGCTCATAGATTGTAAGAATACTGTTAAAATGTCCATACTACCCAGAGCAATCTACAGATTTAATACAATCTCTGTCAAAATACCAACAGCGTTTTCCACAGAACTAGAACAATCTCAGAAATCTTATGGAACCACAAAAGAGCCCAAATAGCCAAAGCAATCTTGAAAAAGAACAAATCTGGAGGTATCATGATCTCAGATGTCAAGATATATTACAGAGCTGTTGTAATCAAAACTGTATGGTACTGGAACAATAGGCACACAGATTAATGGAAAGAGAGCCCAGAAATAAACCCAGATTATATGGTCAATTAATCTTCGACAAGGAGGCAAGAATACGCAAAGGGAAAAAGAAAGTCTCTTCAACAAATGGTGTTGGGAAAACTGGACAGCTACATGCAAAGAATGAAACTGGCTCACTTTCTCACACCATACACAAACTGAAATCAAGATGGATTAAAGACTTAAATGTGAGACCTGAAACCATAAAAATCCTAGAAGAGAACACAGGCAGTAATTTCTTTGACATCGGCTATAGCAACATTTTTATAGATAGGTCTTCTGCGCAAGGGAAACAAAAGCAAAAATAAACCACTGGGGCTACATCAAAACAGAACACTTCTGCAGAGCAAAGGAAACAATCAACAAAACTAAAAGATAACCTACTGAATGGGAGAAGATATTTGCAAATGACAGATCTGATAAAGGGTTGGTATCCAAAATATATAAAGAACTTACACAAGTCAACACCCAAAAAACCAAATAGTCCAGTTAAAAATGGGCAGGAGATGTGAACAGATATTTCTCCAATGGGAAATAGAGTCGGCCCTCAGACACCTGAAAAGATGCTCAACATCCCTCCTCACCAGGGAAATGCAAATCAAAACCACCATGAGATATCACATCACACCTGTCACAATGGCCAAAATAAANCACTTGGTTAAGTGGATACCTTTGCCTCAGGTTAGGAACTTGGAGTCCTGGGAATGAGCCTTGCATCAGGCTCCCTGCTCAGGGGGGAGTTAGGTGTACTCTGAAAACTCTAAAACCTTGATGAAGGAAACTGAAGACAACACAAACAAATGGAAAGATATTCTATGCTCATAGATTTTAAGAATACTGTTAAAATGTCCATACTACCCAGAGCAATCTACAGATTTAATACAATCTCTGTCAAAATACCAACAGCATTTTCCACAGAACTAGNAGAACTAGAACAAATAATCTCAGAAATCTTATGGAACCACAAAAGAGCCCAAATAGCCAAAGCAATCTTGAAAAAGAACAAAACTGGAGGTATCATGATCTCAGATGTCAAGATATATTACAGAGCTGTTGTAATCAAAACTGTATGGTACTGGAACAATAGGCACACAGATTAATGGAAAGAGAGCCCAGAAATAAACCCAGATTATATGGTCAATTAATCTTCGACAAGGAGGCAAGAATACGCAAAGGGAAAAAGAAAGTCTCTTCAACAAATGGTGTTGGGAAAACTGGACAGCTACATGCAAAGAATGAAACTGGCTCACTTTCTCACACCATACACAAACTGAAATCAAGATGGATTAAAGACTTAAATGTGAGACCTGAAACCATAAAAATCCTAGAAGAGAACACAGGCAGTAATTTCTTTGACATCGGCTATAGCAACATTTTTATAGATAGGTCTTCTGCGCAAGGGAAACAAAAGCAAAAATAAACCACTGGGGCTACATCAAAACAGAACACTTCTGCGGAGCAAAGGAAACAATCAACAAAACTAAAAGATAACCTACTGAATGGGAGAAGATATTTGCAAATGACAGATCTGATAAAGGGTTGGTATCCAAAATATATAAAGAACTTACACAAGTCAACACCCAAAAAACCAAATAGTCCAGTTAAAAATGGGCAGGAGATGTGAACAGATATTTCTCCAATGGGAAATAGAGTCGGCCCTCAGACACCTGAAAAGATGCTCAACATCCCTCCTCACCAGGGAAATGCAAATCAAAACCACCATGAGATATCACATCACACCTGTCACAATGGCCAAAATAAACATGGGAAATCACAAGTGTTGGTGAGGATGTGAAGAAAAGGAACCCTCATGCACTGTTGGTGGGAATGTGAACCGGTGTAGCCACTGTGAAAAACAATACGGAGCATTGGGGAGGGTTTGTGCTATGGTGAGTGCTGTAAAAGGTGTAAGCCTGATGATTCACAGACCTGTACCCCTGGGGCAAATAAAAAAAAAACAATATGGAGTTTCCTCAAAATATTAAAAATAGAATTATCATATGGTCCAGTAATTCCACTAGCAGATATTTAACCAAAGAATATGAAAACACTAATTCAAAAAGAGATGTGCACCCTTATACTGCAGCATTGCTTACAATAGCCAAACTATGGAAGCAGCCCAAGTGTCCATCGATAGATGAATGGATAAAGACGTGGTGTGTGTACACAATGGAATATATCCCAGCCATAAAAAAGAACGAAATCTTGCCATTTGCAACAACATGGATGGATCTAGAGGGTACAATGTTAAGTGAAATAAATCAGAGAGAGAGATACGATTTCACTCATATGTGGAATTTAAGAAACAAAACAAATGAAGAAAAAAAAAAAGACAAACCAAAATAGATTCTTAACTCTAGAGGACAAACTGAGAGCAACCAGAGGGGAGGTGGGTGGGGCTGGGTGAAATAGCTGAAGCAGACCAAGAGTACACTTCTCATGATGAGCACTGATGGATGTATGGAAGTGTTGAGTCACTATACTGTACACCTGAAACTAATATAACATGTATGTTTGCCATACTGAAACTAAAAAGAATTATCCTTATATTAAAAAATATAGAAAAATATAAATGTAAGACTTGAAACCATGAAAATGGTTTCAAACCAAGAAAACATACGGAAAAAGCTCCTTGACACGAGTCTTGGCAATGATTTTTTGAATAGGACACCAGAAGCACAAGTAATAAAAATCAAGACTAAATCAAGCTAACAATCTTCTGCACAGCAAAAGATACTATCAACAAAGTGAAAAGATAGGGCACCTGGGTGGCTCAGTGGGTTAAAGCCTCTGCCTTCGGCTCTGGTCATGATCTCAGGGTCCTGGGATCGAGGCCTGCATCGGGCTCCCTGCTCAGCAGGAAGCCTGCTTCCTCCTCTCTCTCTGCCTGCCTCTCTGCCTACTTGTGATCTAATCTCTCTGTGTCAAATAAATAAATAAAATCTTTAAAAAAATAAATAAAGTGAAAAGATAATTCATGGATTAGGAAGAAAATATTTCTAAATGATATATCTGGTAAGGGGTTAATGTCAAAAGTATATAAAAAAACTCATACAATGCAACAGCAAAAAACCAAATAATCCAATTAAAAATAGGTCAAAGACCCAAACAGACATTTTCCCAAAGATTATGTAAGGGCCAAGAGGTACCTTGAAAGATAGTCAACATCACTCATGATCAGGGAAATGCAAATCAAAACCACAATGAAATATCACCTCACACCTGTCAGAATGGCCATCCTCATACAACAAATGCTGGCATGGATGGGGAGAAATGGCACCCTTGGGTGCTGTTGGTGGGACCGTAAGCTGTGCAGCCACTGTGGACAACAGTATGAAGGAATCTCAAAAAACTACAGGTGTAACTACCATATGATCCAGAAATTCCACTTCTGGGAATATATACAAAGGAAATAAACACACTAACTTGAGGGGCACTTGGGTGGCTCAGCTGGCTGTCTGATTCTTGATTTGGGCTCATGATCTCAGGGTTCATGATCTCAGGGTTGTGAGATCGAGCCCTGCCCTGGGTTCTGTGCTCAGCGTGGAGTCTGCTTGAGATTCTCTCCCTCTGCCCCTGCTCACACTCGCACTCTCAATCTCTCCCTCTCAAATAAATAAATAAATCTTTAAAAAACCAAAAACCACTAACTTGAAAAGATATCTGCATCCCTGTGTTCATAACAATATTATTTACAATTTCCAGCATATGGAAACAACCTAATTGTCCATTGATGGATAAACGAAGAAATGGTGATTTATAGGCACACAATGGATTATCAGGCATTCATAAAAAATGCGGACATCTTCCATTTGCAACAACATAGAGGGGTCTTGATGGCATTATGCTAAGTGACGTTAGTCAGAGAAAGACAAAATACACCCATTCTGAACACCTGTTATTTTAGCCTGAGCTTGGGACCAATGTCTGGCTCCAAGGCTCTATATCAGGCCTCCAAAAAGACCTGGGTTCAAATCCTGGTTGCTATGTATAGTGGGGCATCTTTGGGAAAGGATTTGTCTCTTTAGGCCTCAGTTTCCCCATTTGTATAATGGGGCTGAAAATAAGCTCCCACTGAGAAAAGTCACGAAATCACCACTGTCAAGCACCCTGGGCAGAGCACTCTCGGACACACAGGCCATCAGCAAGCCTCTGCTGAACGCGTCCAAGGGCAAGGCAGCCAATTTCTGTCAACCTCCAGGACAACTGTCTCCTTCCTGTGCCCCATTTCCTTGTGGAGAAAGCCAGTAGTTTCTGGGGCATGACTGCATTCTCTCAGCTGCAGCCAGGAGGAGAGGTTTCTGGGGATCTTAGGCTCCCAGAGGAAGGCTGCTGCAGGCTGGGACAGGATCAGACAGACTGGCCCTCAAACAGCCACTCGCCACCTCTGTGCTCCGGCCAAGTGACTATCCAGATTCTTCACCTGAGGACGGGATGATTACACTCACCCCAGGGAAGCCCGCAGACTCCCTGCCTCACCCCAGCGGCTAGATTAGGTGCTTCCCGAGCTCTTCTCCAGGGAAGCTTCTATCTATTCCTTCTCTCCCTCCTGGCGTCGTGAACCTCTCCCTGAGGTCTGGCTGCCCAGGGACCCACGGCGGAGCGATCGAATTCTGCTGTCCCTGAGACCTGGCCCCTTGCTAATCCTCACTTCGAAGTTCCAAGCATCTTTACGTGCATTGAGGCCTCTCCAACCTGGCAGCACATGGACTAATTTCCCATTTCACAGAAAAGAAAACGGAGGCCCATGAGGGTGAAGCCACTTTTCCAGAGTTACAGAGTTAGAAAGGAGCAGTGAGTTTGACTTCCCATTCCTTGTTTTTTCCCCTCACAGGGCTCAGCGTGGTTCCTGCCGCGTAGTTAGCGAGCTGTCTTCCAGGTGTTCCCTGGGGTCTATAAACAGTCCCAAGAGGTTTGGTGGATGCTGGCTCTGCAATTCAAACCCTTGCCACGCCTCTTGCCAGCGGAGTGACCTTGCACCACAAACCCAACCTTTTTTTTTCTTGGCCAACAAAATGGAGACACCTCTTGAGGACAAAAATTAGGAATATCTTTGTTCTGAGCCCCTTTTCACTAGCCAGCAAAGAGGATTCCTACCTTGCCTGCAGCTTCTCCCACCTCCCCAGCTGTGTCTGGACCCAGCACTTTCTGTCTTTATAGAAAGGAGGGTGCAGGGAGAAGACCACCGGGAGAAACGGAGCCAGACGACCTGGTAGTGCGTGCTGTGTAGGGGGGCGGGGGAGGACCCCGACAGAAGAGCAGGAGCACCGTCTCTTTCCACTCCCACTTTGACACCTGCCGTGTGGGGTTTCCTCGTGCCAACAACCAGTTCTCCAACTCTGGACACCAACTGGGTGTCCCAATGGTTCCATTCAATTCTGACACTCTCTGGAATTAGAGGACCTCACGGCTTAAAAACTCAGCCCCCACAAGACTGCCCCATTCCACTTCTGATGCAAGCCCCAGGCCTCCTGTACTTCTTCTGATTGACCAACTATCAACCAGGGGTTTCCTCTTTGGGTTAGAAAATTTGCTATAACAGTTCATGGAACTCAGGGAAAACATTTTTTATTGTCCTTTCCAACATACCATAAGAGTAAGAGATAAAAAGGAATGTCAGATGAAGAGCGACACAGAGCGAGGTCTGGAAGGGTCCCAAACACAGCAGCTTCTGCCCTGTGGAGTTGAGGTGTGCCACCCTCCCCCCCCGCAGATGGGTTCAATGCTCTCGGAAGTCTGTTGTTTAGGGTATTTGTGGGGTTCTACCACATGGGCATAACTGATTAAATCATTGTTCATTCGTGACTCAATCTCTAGTTCCTCTCTCCTCCCTGGATGCTGGGGGTTGGGGTGAAAATTCCAACCCTCTGATCACGTGCTTGGTTCCTCTGGCAACCGGCCCTCATCCTGAAGCTATCTAGGGACCCACCAAGAGTCACCTCCTTGCACAAACTCAGGAGTGGTTGAAAGGGGCATATTATGAATAATGAAAGATGCTTCTCTCACACCTATCACTCAGGAAACTTCAAGGGTTTTGGGAGCTCTGTGCCTACAACCGAAGTCAGAGGCCAAATAAATATTTCTTATCGTATCACAATATTACAGAGGGGTTAATGGGTATTACTTTCAACAATTCATTTTGATCCTTTCAGGGTCATAAAACAAAAGCAGATAACGAGTTACTTAAAACTCTTCTTTTGGTTCCTGGGCTGGTTCTTTGACCAGCGCCACAGCTCTGAGACTGAACCACATGGGTTTTTTTGTTCATAGGAGTTACGCATTCTTACACGGTCACTGTAGAGGCACGAGTATCTGTGTTCAGTGGTTAACAGAGTGCCTAACACATAAAGTCTCAACAAAGCAGCACTTATTACTGTGTTCTCTTGTATCATGTTAAAATTTGTTTAAAGGGTGTAAACACAAGTGGGGGAAGGGGCAGAGGGAGAGACTTCCAAGCAGACTTCCCATGGAGCCCCATGCAGAGCTTGGTCTCAGGACCCCGAGATCATGACCCAAACCAAAAGCAAGAGTCAGATGCTTAACAGACTGAGCCACCCAGGTACCCGTGGGCTGTTTTCCTCTAGCCTGGGACAGTGTGTTGAGAGAATCAACATTTCATGGAAACTCTGTATCCACTGATCCTCCATTCCCTGCCCATTTCTCCCCCTCTTTATCTTTCATGCATCTCACGAACGCACTTCTGCTCCTTTCAGGAGGGCACAGTCCTCGGTGTGACTGGGAAGGAATGGAACCATCCGCTGCTCCTGGGGCACTTATCAGCTAGGAACAATGTTTGAGTACCTCATGTGGACAGCTGGACAGCCTGTTGAGGAAGAATAAGACTCATTCTGTGGGGGCCCCCCGAGGGGTGGTGCCAAGGCTGTTGGGTGAAAGTCAGAGGGCAGACTGAGCTTAGGGCGAGGGAGGCTTTGCTAGCAGAGATTTCCAAAGGTGAAGTGTGCTGCCCTGGGAAGTGAGGAGTCCTCTATCAGGAGGTATGCGTGTGAGGGACAGATGACCCTTGCTGACTGCAGAAAGGATTCAAAATTAGGATGGGAGCCTGGACTTGGTGACCTTGCAGGCCTTGATTCCTAAGATCCTCTGAGTCTTAGAGACACTACAACCAAATGTGATCACCTCCAGGGTAATGCAGAGTTGGCAGCTGTTCCCCCTTCGGCCTGGGAGCACTGCTGCCCCTGCCCAGGAGATGTGGATTCTGGGAAGAAGGACAGAGCCCTGACTGGTCCTCCCAGCCTTCTGTCCGATGCACACAGCTGCCCTCCCCTTCTCCGAGCTCATCAGCTGCTGTCCCCCAACCCGTTGCCTGCACAGATATAGGGGGAAGGGAAGGAGACACAGCGTGGGAGGTTTGCCCTGCATCTAGGTGATGGAGGGAGGGTTTCCATGGGGAGCCAATCTCTCTCTCATCTCCTGCATGAGGTTAAGATGATGCTGGCTGTTGTGAAGATAGCCCCCCAAATCTCAATGACTTAATTCATTGCAAGTTTATTTCTTGCTCACCTAAAGTACAGTTGACATCAGTGGGGTAAAGAAGCCTCTGATCTGCACAGACATACAGGAACCCAGGCTGACAGAAGCTCTGGCATCTTCGGTCAGTGGCTTCCAAACTCACCTGGGGCATGGACACCCAGTTGGAGAGAGAAGAGGGTGGTCAGGGAGATTTGCATAAGCCAGGCCTGCAAGCAGCATGCATCACTTCTACCACATTCCAAGTCAGAACTTTGTCTTAGGGCCGTATCTGGAAGTCAAGGGGCTAGGAACTGTAGTCACTGGCAGGCCAGCCACTTTGCAGCAACAATTGCCATGTGGAGAGGGAGTGTGAAGCATTGGCAGACAGCTAGCTGTCCCTGACACATCCTTTCACCACAGGCCTCCCTCCTCAGGCCTCTGCCAGTTTGCACACACATCCGATAATGAGCCCCGTGAGGTCAAGGACAGCTTCTGCATCCCCAGTGCTTAGTTCAATGGCAGGTCATAGGCAGCACTTTGGGTATCTGGTGGGTGAACAAAGGCTTCGGTGTCATCTTGCTTGTTAAAAATACAGATGCCTGGTAGAAAACACTTTGACAGTGCCTCAAAAAGTTAAACGTAACTTATATCCTCTTGTTGGACTGGCCCCATTATCATTATGAAGCGCTCATCTCATTATAGTCTTTGTGTTAAAGTCTACTCTGATGTAAGTATAGCCATCCCAGCTTTCTTTTGGTTTCCATTTGCATGGGTCATCTTTTTTCATCCCTTCACTCATAGTTGGTGTGTGTCCTTACATCTGAAGTGAGTCACTTGTAGGAAGCCTACAGATGGGTCTTTTATCTACTCAGCTACTTGGTCTTTTGGTTGGAGAATTTAGCCCACTTACATTAAAAGTAAGTATCGATAGATATGTACTTAAAGTCCTTTGTTCATTGTTTTCTGGCTTTGTTATGGTTCTTCTAGGTTCTTTCCTTCTTTTGCATTCTTCCTTTGTGGTTTGAGGACTTTAGTTGTATGTTTAGATTTCATTCCAATTATCTTCTTCGTATCTGCTATAAGTTTTTGCCTTGTGGCCATGAGGTTTACATCTAACAACCTATGTTTATAACTCTATTTTAAATTGATAACAACTTCAGTTTCAATGCATTCTAAAGCTCTACATTTTTACTCTTCCCCCACCCACATTTTATGTTTTTGATGTCACATTTTACATTTTTATCTTGTGTATCTTTTAACTAATTCTTGTAGTTATTTTTGCTACATTTGTCTTTTAACCTTCATACTAGTATATTTATGCACTGAACATAGCTGCACCTAAATACAGAAAGCAAATACTAATAGACCTGAAAGAAAGACAGAAATACAGTAACAGTGGAGGACTTTAATACCTCACTTACATCAATGGACAGATCATCCAGATAAAAAATCAGTAAGGAAACACCCACGTTCAACAAAATATTAGACCAGAAGAACTTAACAGATATATACAAAACATTCCATCCCGAAGCAGCAGAATAAACATTCTTCTCAAGTACACCTGGAATATTCTCCAGGACAGATCACATGTTAGGCCACAAAAGAAGTCTTAATTAATTTAAGAAGACTGAAGTCATATCAACCATTTTTTCCAACCATAATAATATGAAACTAGAAATCAGTTATGCGAAAAAAATTCATAAATATGTGGAGATTAAACAATTGGTCATTAAATAGCTGGTTGGTCAATAAATTAAAAAAATCAACACAAGTGAAAATAGAAATACAACATACTAAAATTTATGGAATGCAGCAAAAGCAGTTCTTAAAGGGAAGTTCACAGTGACAAATGTCTACCTCGAGAAACAAGAAAAACATCAGTCTAATTTTATTCTTCAGAGAACCAGAGAAAGAAGAATAAAGTCCAGTTAGTAGAAGGAAGGAAGTAACAAATATCAGAGTGAAAATAAATGTAATAAAGACAATAGAAAATATCTGTGAAACTAAGAACTGGTTCTTTGAGAAGATAAAACTGACATACTTTATTTTTTAAAAAATTTATTTATGCACTTATTTGAGAGAGAGAGAGAGAGAGAGAGAGAGAGAGAGAGAGAGAGAGAGAGAGAGAGAGAAAATCCAAGTGGGGAGAGGTTGAGGGAGAGATTCCCAAGCAGACTCTGCACTGAGTATAGAGCCGCAGCATGGGGCTTGATCCCACGACCCTGAGATCATGACCTGATCCAAAACCAAGAGTCAGATGCTTAACCAACTAAGCCACCCAGGCACCCCTAAAATTGACATGCTTTAGATTCACCAACAGAACAAAAAAGAGGGCTCAAAAAATAAAATCAGAAATGGAGGTGTTAAACTGATACTAAAGAAATACAAAGGATTGTAAGAGATTGCCATGAACAATTACACCAACAAATTGGACAACCAGTAAGATTTGCATAAAGTCCTAGAAACATACAACCTTCCCAGAAGAAATCATGAAGAAACAGAAAATCTGAACAGACCAGTTTCTAGTAAGGAGATTGAATCAGTAATCAAAAACCTCCCCAGACACAATGGATCAGATGGTTTCACTGGTGAATTCTACCAACATTTGAAGAATTAACACCAATCCTTCTCAAAGTTTTCCAAAAAAAAAAAAAATAGAAAAGTAGGGAACACTTCCAAACTCATTTTGTAAGGGTAGCATTATCCTGATTCCAAAACCAAAGACACCGCAAAAGAAAACAACAGGCCAATATCACTGGTGAACATAGATGCTAAAATCCTCAACAAAATATTAGCAAACCAAATTCAATGATACATTAAAAAGAGTATACACCATGATCAATCAGTAATTTGATCAATATTGATCTGATCAATCAATAAATGGGATTTATTTCCAGGGATGCAAGGATGGTTCAACATTCAAAAAGTCAATGTGATATACCACATTAATAGTTAAAAATCATATCATTTCAACAGGTGCAGAAAAATAATCTGAAAAAATTGAACATCCACTTATGAAAAAACCATTCAACAAAGTGGGTATAGAGGGGACATACCTCAGCATAATACATGTCATATATGCCAAGCCCATAGTCAACATCATCCTCAATAGTGAAAACCTGGAAGCTTTTTCTGTAAGATCAGGAACAACACAGGATGCCCACTCACTCTTGTGACTTTTACACAACATGGTATTGGAAGCCCTAATCAGAGCAATTAGGCAAGAATTAAAAGGCATTGTATTGAACCACAAAACACCACAAATAGCCAAGCAATCTTGAAAGAACAAAACTTGAGGGGGTCACAATCCCAGATTTCAAGATACACTACAAAGCTGTTGTAATCAAAACAGTATGGTCTTGGCACGAAATTACATACATAGATCAGTGGAACAGAATAGAGCCCAGAAATAAACCCACAATTATATGGTCAATTAATCTTTGACAAAAGAGACAATATTCAGTAGGGAAAATAAAGTTTCTTCAACAAATGGTATTGGGAAAACTGGACAGCTCATGCAAAGAATGAAACTGGCTCACTTTCTCACACCATACACAAACTGAAATCAAGATGGATTAAAGACATAAATGTGAGACCTGAAACCATAAAAATCCTAGAAGAGAACACAGGCAGTAATTTCTTTGACATCGGCTATAGCAACATTTTTATAGATAGGTCTTCTGGGCAAGGGAAACAAAAGCAAAAATAAACCATTGGAGTTACATCAAAACAGAACACTTCTGCGGAGCAAAGGAAACAATCAACAAAACTAAAAGATAACCTACTGAATGGGAGAAGATATTTGCAAATGACAGATCTGATAAAGGGTTGGTATCCAAAATATATAAAGAACTTACACAAGTCAACACCCAAAAAACCAAATAGTCCAGTTAAAAATGGGCAGGAGATGTGAACAGATAATTCTCCAAAGAGAAAAACAGTCGGCTCTCAGACACGTGAAAAGATGCTCAACATCCCTCCTCACCAGGGAAATGCAAATCAAAATCACCATGAGATATCACGTCACACCTGTCACAATGGCCCAAATTAAAAAGAAACAAGTGTTGAGGCTGAGAAGCAAAGGAAACTTCATATGCTGTTCATGGGAATGTAAACTGGCATAGCTCCTGTGGAAAACAGTATGAAGGTCCCTCAGAAAATTAAAAATAGAATTGCCTTATGATCTAGTAATTCCACTATAGGTATCTACCCAAAGAATATGAAAACACCAGTCCAAAAAAGAGATATGTATCCTTATGTGGATTGCAGCATTATTTACAAAAGCCACATTATGGAAGCAGCCCAAGTGTTTAATAGATGCACGTATAGAGATGATGTGATAATATGTAGAATGGAATATATCTCAGCCATAAAAAAGAAAGCAATCTTGCCATTTGCAAGGATGTGGATGGATCTAGAGAGTATAATCCTAAGTGAAATAAGTCAGAGAAAGATGATTTCGCTCATCTGTGGAATATAAGAAACAAAACAAATGAACAAAGAAAAAAAAAAAGACAAATCAAAACCAGACTCTTAACTATAGAGAACAAACTGGTGGCTGCCAGAAGGGACATGAGTGGGGGCAGGGATGAACTAGGCGAAGGGGGTTAAGAATGTACTTACAGTGATGAGCACTGAGTCATGTACAGAATTGTTGAAAGACTATATTATACACTTGACGCCGTACATTATATAGTAACAAAAACCAAAACAAAACCTTAAAGACTCCACCAAAAAAAACTGTTAGAACTCACCAAAGAATTTGATAAAATTAATATATAGAAATCTTTTGTGTTTCTATACACTACAATTAGAGAAATTAAGAAAGCAATCCCATTTACAACCACATCAAAGGGAATAAATTTAATCAAGGAGGTGAAAGACTTGTACACTGAAAACTGTGACACTGATGAAAGAAATTGAAGAGACACACATGAATGGAAAGACGCACCACTGCTCATGGATTAGAAGAATACTGTCAAAATGTCCCTATTACCCAAAGCAGTCTAAAGACTCAGTGCAACCCCATTCAAAATTCCAATGGCATTTTCACAGAAATAGCACAATCCTAACCTTGGAATTGAACTACAAATGATCTGGAACAGTCAAAGCAACCTTGAGTAAGAAGAACAAAGCTGGAGGCATCAGGTTCCCTGATTCTAAACTATATCACAAAGCTATAGTATTCCAAACAGTATGGTACTGGCATAAACACAGATACACAGATCAACGGAACAGGAGAGAGAACCAGAAATAAACCCATCCATATACGGTCAATTAATTTGCAACATTAAGGAGGCACACATATGAAATGGGGACAAGACAGTCTCTTCCATAAATGGTGTTGGGCAAACTCGACAGCCACACACAGAAGAAGGAAACTAGACCACTGTCTTACACCCTGTACTTCCGCGTGATCCAGCAATTCCACTTCTGGGTATCGAGTCAAAGAAAAGGAATACATTAACTTGGGAAGATTGAGGCCCCTCTATGTTCACTGCAGCATTTACAATAGCCGAGATAATGGAAACTAGCGTCCGTTGATGGATGAATGGATAAAGAAGATGTGGTACAATGCACAATGGAATTCTATTGGAATACAATGCAACACTATTCAGCCATACAATAGAATGAAATCTTGCCATTTGCGACAACCTGGGTAGAGCTTGACAGCACCGCGTGCTAAGCAAAATAAGTCAAAGGCAAATACTATATGATTTTACTTCTATGTGGAATCTAGATAAAAAACCAAGCTCACAGATACAGAGGACAGACTGGTGGTTGCCAGAGGTGGGGTTTGGGATAGGTGACATGGGTGAAGGGCATCAAAAGGGAAAACACTTCCAGTTATAAAGTAGTTAAGTTATGGGGACATCATGTGCACATTGACTATTGCTCACACTATTGTGTTGCGTACTTGAAAGTTGCCAAGAGTAAATCTTAGAAGTTCTCATTACAAGACAAAAATTTGTAACTCTGTATAAGTGGCATGTTAACTAGACTTTCTGTGATCATTTTGCAATGTATACAAGTATTGGCTCATTAGGTTGTATACTGGTATACTGTTATAGGTCAGTTATGCCTCAGTAAAAATATATTTTCTTCATAAAAACATTAAACATAAAAATTTTTTACATTTTATTTACCTGAGAGAGTGAGAGAGAGAGAGAGAGAATGAGCAGAAGGAGAGGGAGAAGCAGGCTCCCCACTGAGCAGGGAGCCCAACGCGGGGCTTGATCCCAGGACCCTGAGATCATGACCTGAGCTGAAGGCAGATGCTTAACTAAGTCACCCAGGCACCCCATAAAATTATCATCTGATCCAGAAATTCCACTCCTAGTTATATACCCAAAGAATGGAAAGCAGGGATTCGAACAGGAACTTATACTGATGTTTATGCAGTAGTATTCATAATGGCCAAAACAACCTAAGTGTCCAGTAATGGGATTAAAAATGTGGTCTATATATATAATGGATTATTATTCAGCCTTCAAAAGGAGTCAAACTCTCAGACATGCTACAACATGGATTATGCTTGCAAACATACTAAGTGAAACAAGCCCATAGAAGGACAAGTATCGTAGGATTCCTCAATTAGGAAATACCCAGGGTAGTTGCTTCACAGAGACAGAGAGTAGCATGGGGGTTACCAGGGGCTGGGGGGAAGGGGACATGGGCAGAGTTTAATGAATATAGCTTTTGTTCCAGAAGGTGACAACATTCTGGAACTGGTTTGTGGTGGTGGTTGCATAAAGAAGGTGAATGTACTCAATTCCATGGAAATGTCAGCTTAAAAATGGTCATAATGGGAAATTCTATTGTGTTATCTTTTACCGTAATTAAAAAAAAAATACAAACACTCGGAGTGAAGGCCCACAAACTGTGATTCAGTCATGACTGCAAAGCTCTTCAGGTGAATCTGATGCATGGCTGGGTTTGAGACTCACTCGTCTAGCCCTGCTTGTTGGTGGAAGGAGAGAGCAGGGCGGTGGTCTTTCTGAAGCCCTTCTAGAACTCTCATGTGCGTGTGCACCCTCTGGGGCTTCCGCTAAATGGCAGATTCTGATCCGGTGGGTCTGGGGTGAGGCCTATGAATCTGCATTGCTAACGAGTTCCTGGGGGATGCTGATCCCGTCCCCCGTGCTTCAGGGACCAGTGCTCTAGAGACAACGGTGGCCTCATCTTGGGTGACAAAGGAGAGGTCTGGAAAGGAGCAAGCGCGTCAGCTGCTTGGTCCAGGCGCAGGGTTGAACGGTGGGGTTCTGGATGACCTGGGAACTAGCTTTCGGGTATGGTTCAGATAGGCGGGTTGCAGTTTAGCTAAAGGACATACGGAGTCAGAGATCAGCGCACAGGACCGTGCGGGTTCTCTACAAGTCTGGTGGAATTTCTGGACTGTATTTTACAGTTAGGGGTCCAGCTCAGCGTACGGCAAGTCAAACTGGCCCGTTCACCTTTCCTTCCTTGCTTCTCTGGATCCGTCTCATCCTGCCTGGTCCACTGCAGCCCCCAGAGCGGAGTCCCGCCCGCCGCCTCTCAGCAGAATGAAGTTCACAGGCTCCCCGGCCGTTCAGCCCCCCAGACTGGCTCACCGCCCCGAGTCAGTCACTCACGGTTCCACACTGCCTTCGGACAGTGAGTCCAGCTGTGTCCTCTGGTCCCGGCAGCCGCCTCATCTGTCCTAGGGACGGAACTGAAACTCAGCCTCTGAGCAGCACAACACGGGGCAGCGTGGCTCTGGGGTTAAGGCATCAGGCAGCCTTGGGGCTTGGATCTGGGTTCACCTCTTCCCGCTCCTCTAACCTTGGGGGAGTTACTCAACTCCCCAGAGTTCCCGCCCCCCTCCTCTGGGGCCGACGGAGCCCGGGACGCCTGCCTCCCAAAGCTGCAGTGAGGTTACACGGGCCACCGCGCCGGGAGTCTTTGGCTCAACACCTGGCACATGGTGTAGGGTCAGGCTCTGTAAGGTGTTGTCATGTCCCCTCCGCAACCCCAGGCAGGCTGGCTCCATTCTACTCTAGCCTCTAGAGATTTGTTCACCCCCTCACGCTTGCCTGAGCTGGGTCGGATTCGGTTTCCCCAGCGTCCAGCGCAGGTGTGTGTGTGTCGGGGGGCGGACATGGAATGGAGGCTCCCCACCAAGTTCTAGGACGAACTCCCGGGCTGGAGCACTGTGCCTGCAGTTTGGGAGGCGGCCTGCAGATGGCGCACGCAGCCCTGGGAGGAGTCCCGTCCTCCCACCGCGGAAGGTAGCTGGGCCGTCCCCAGGCGTCCGGAATGCAGGCCCTTCTCACTATCCTTACTACCGGTGTTAGCCGGTTCTCCAAGCTGGGTCCCTGTGTGTTGGGGGGGCCTCGGAGTCACCAAGGAGCACAAGGCCTCTGTGCCTTACCTTGTACCGGAGACACCGGCAGGGCTCCTCTGTATCCGTTCCTCCCTGGCTGCTCAGGGAGTGTGCGGATTGAGTCGCTTTTTGGGAAGTGCTCCTATTAAAGGCCTTGCCTCCCAGGCAGGGTCTCGCTGTGGCCCAGAGGGACAGACCCTTCCCTCCCTCTCCAGCACTCCGGCCCCCTTCCCAGTACCTCCTTTCAGCTTCCGGAGGACAGCAGGCCCCAGACTCACCTTCCTTCCAGACTGCGGATTCACAACTCAGCCTCGACTTGGGGCACTGAACCCCCTTTGTACTTCTTAGACTCACGTTCCTTTCACCCAGGGGCCACGGTGGAGAGAGACGGCGACCTGGAGACCTTCCCTCTCCGCCGAGGGTTCTAGACTTTATGTCCTTGGAGGCCCCGCCCACACGTCCTCGCCGCCTTTCATCAGCTGAGGCCCTTCCGCACACCTGCCTGTGTGCGCGTTTCCTTCCACTTGGCGGCCTGACTACCACTCCTCCAAAACCGGGCAAGGTACCTGGCGTGCCTGCTGGCCCGATTCCCTTTAGGGGAGCTCCATTTCTTTCCTGCATGAGCCCCTTTCGCCTCTCCAACCTCTGATCACCTCACTCCTCTTTGGCCTCCGCTGGCCGTAATAGTCAGCCTAGAACTTCAGGATCTGGCCCCACCGCCAGGGTACACAGAATCTCTTCCTCCCCCTCCCACAACTTAAGTGCGCACTTGTGGTTTGCCTCCCTGTAGCTTTCCTGGCTACATGGTGTTCCCCTGAAGGAGAGGAGCCAGCAGACACCTGCCCCCCCCCCTGCCCCCAGACCAGGCTCCCCAGAGCTCTCTGCAAGGTTGCTTCGTATTATAGATAAAGAAACTGGCCCAGAGGGGTTCGGGAGCGTGCGCGAATTCACACAGCTGGCCCCCTTTAGGGGCCGGCACAGATCGGAGACCGGGACAGGTGCTCAAGGAGGCACACTGGCTAATTGAAAATCTTCAAAAAAGTTTAACCTGCTGAGCTAAAGCCTGAACTTCTCAAAGTCTCTCCACAAGAGATGGACCGGCCGGTACAGGGGCCTTCCTTCCTCCCTCCCTCCCTCCCACTGGCCCTTGCCAGGTGGGAGAAAAGCTACCACATAGAAACATAACCTTTATTGCACACGGCGCTGGGTTTTTTTTCATAGAAAAAGGTATTAACACATAAGCATCTGCAAATCGAAGCAACTCCTGGTTTTCTTGGAACAGTGAAATCGCATGCAGTGTCTCTGAGTCGGGATTTTGGTCTGTCAAAACCACCTAGTTTGAAGGGAGGGTGAGTGAGTAGGAGGGAAAAATTGCTGAGTCTTTGTGCCTCTGTCTCAAAATAAGGTGAGAGAAATATATAGATATATAGCTTGTCAATGTGCTCCTATCTCCCTATATATGTATCTATCTCTCTCCACGCGTATTTTGTGGGGTCGGGGGGGGCGGGGGTTGATTTGTACTGTCAAATTCTTTGTGCCCTGGCTTCATGGAGAAGAAAATAGTTTCATTTGTACAAAAGAGTTCTATGTACAAGCGTTCATGACTTGGGGGCTTTTCTTTTCGTTGGTTGGTTTTTGTCAGTTTGATACAAATAGCGCAGGAAAACAGCCACGTCGGTGTGTGAGGGCCCGAGGTGCAGCCAGGTCCGAGCGTAGGGCCGCCTTTCTCGCTGTGCCCCTTACACCAGGGTATAGGACTTGGAGTAGGCCCCTGCCCCCTGCTTCTGAGACCTCCCTACCCCCGATGTGCTCATCTCGAGAAGCGAGTCCCTGGAGCCCCCCATTTTGGTGTGTGGGCCCCCGGCCCGCGGAGGCTCGGTGCTGGGGGCCGGAGGGGCCGCACTGGGGGCAGCCGGGGGCTCGGCAGGGGTGGGCCCGGGAGCTGACGGGGCCGTGCCGGCCGGGGGTGCTGGCATGGCCAGAGTCCTCTGAGGTAAAGTGGCTGTGGAGGCCGCCGCGGGGGCCCCTGGGTGCGGGAGGCCCAAGGGCTTGCTGGCAGGGTCCAAGGTCAGGTGGCGAGCCTGCGTGTGGTAGGTTCGAGCCAGGTTCCGGATGGAAGCCTCTCGGGGTGGGACCACGGGGCAGGGCTCACGGCCATCTGCCTTTCGGAAGAAGGCCTCCGACTTGGCGTACAGGGGCAGGTTACAGTAGTCACCTGGAATCACAGAAGCAGAGGACGTTGGCGGCCCAGGCCTCTGGGCGCCCGCTTGCCCACCCCACCCCCTACGCCGCGGTCTTTCCCTCCACAAGCGAGACTGCGAAGCATCCAGGAGGGATCCGTCACTTGACCTCTCTGAGCCGGGTTTCCTCATCCGGGACATGGGGCCCCTCCCATTTCCCCTGAGGGCATTACTGGGAGCGGTGAATGAGCTCGAGAGAGGAAAGCACTTCCACCCGGCACAGTTCGGCCCACTAAATGCGGAATGACCCGTGCAGGCTGCTGGAGAGCTGGTTCTGAAAACAGTGGCTTCCGAAGAGCTC
Source organism: Ailurus styani (assembly GCA_002007465.1). Classification (NCBI taxonomy): domain Eukaryota; kingdom Metazoa; phylum Chordata; class Mammalia; order Carnivora; family Ailuridae; genus Ailurus; species Ailurus styani. Next base: position 3,814,046 of record LNAC01000073.1, on the reverse strand, counting down.
TGGCTGGGAGAACGGTTTGCCTACCCTGAGGAGGGAATGCTGGTCACTCCCCCATGGAGCCCGATTCTGCCCTCTGAGGACCCGCACAGCACGCACCCCCGACCCCCTCACCGCCTTTCTATGGCAGCCTGCCAGATGTCTGAAGTCAGCTACGGTTCCCCATCCCTCTGCTGTTTCCCAGGCGGAATGTTCTAGATTTCTTAAACCGCCTCCGTGTCCTGATCCCTCTGCTCTGTGAGCATCCTCACCTGTACCTGGGCCTCTAACCTGTTGACCAGGCCGGGAACTTTCTTTACACGATCTCATTCAGTCCCCAGAGCTCCCTGGATAGACTAATACCGGCCTACAGTTGGCAGGTGAGAAAACTGAGCTTCAGAGAGATTAAGTAATTTGCCCTAATTCACTCAGCCAGAAGGGGCGGGGTGTCATTCGGGGAGGCTGATCCCTGAAGTTCTTGTACTTCCTTACCCTGCGCTCTTCTCTAGATGACCCCGAGTGCCCGGATGAGCATGGCCACTAGGCGAGGCCAGCAGCGAGCAGGCCAGACCCTGCATGGTCTGAGGTGGTATGGTGCAGTCCCGGTGTCTGCTGATGGACCCCCATTCCCACGCCTTCCGGTGATCCTATAGCTGCCCCACCGACCCCGAAGGGCATAGGCTCTGGCCAGGCCCCTGGCATCAGATAGCTGCCAGTCGGGCAAGGTCATGAGGTTTGGGCCCATGGATCAATGTTGAATGGCACTGAGACCAGTGGCCATTGGGCAGCTGAGCCCCGAAGGGCTGTCTGTCCACATTGGCATAGCCTCAGAGTAAAAGCAACGGTCACTACGTATCGAGAACCTGCCGTGCTCCAGACACCTGTAGTGCCCACTAGGACAATGCAGAGTACGTGCTGTCATTTGCATTTTACCACTGAGAAAATGAAGGTCAGGGAGGCATGAGGACCCTGATCCGGATTCTCCCGCGTTCTTGCTCTACACTGCCCACACTGCCAAGGGGCCCTGCCGGGCTGGGGACGCCGGGGATGCAGCGGGGGAGGGGGCCGGGCACTCACTCTTGTTGGCCCGGTGCGGGATGGGCACAGCCACGTTCTTGCCCCGGTCAGCATCCTGCGGCTTGGGCGGGGAGGCGGTGAAGCGGCAGATGCCGGGCTCCGAGGGTGTGCTCATGGACGTCATGCTGTCGGCGTTCTCGTTGGTGCCTGTGGTCATCTGGTCGGAGGAGCTGTCCGAGATGAAGCACTCGGTGATCTCGAACTTGGCGTGCTGCAGCTGCTCCTCCAGCTTGGCGTGCTCGTAGGCCCGGGCCAGCTCCTCGTAGGTGGACGAGGCGCTCTCCGTGGACACCATGCTGTTCCGTCCTTTGTCTGGACAGACGGAAGGCTCGGTGTTAGGAAGAGATGAGGGGCTCATGGGGCGAGCCGTTCCCCGACACGTGAGCCCGGCAGGCAGTCCTCTCCGAAGACCCCACTCTCCCCCTGGGAAGGCGGCTTTGGTGGCAGAAGCGGGGTCTTAGCAAATAAAGAGCAGAACATCTTCCGTTCTTGAAAACAAGCGCCTGCCCCCTGGAACCCTCAGCTCTTTCTCCAAGAAAGAGTACCACCTTCTCTGACATGTTTTGGGAGAGCAGAATGAAATCCTTGACTAAGCAGAGCTCAGCGACGTCAAGTGTGTTTGTGCTGGCCACGCAATAAGCCAGTGGGCCACCTGGAAATGACATTGATCTGTGCTTTGGACCCCAAGAGCTGGTGGGTGGAGGTCGGGAAGGGGGAGCTGGATGGTGGGGGAACCGGAGGGAGGGCAGGACGCAGGCCGGGCGCCGGGCTCACCTGTGTCCTGGGAGAGGCTGGCACTGTAGCTGTCACTCTCCGTGACAGTGACCCCATGCTGGGATCCCACGGTGCGCCAGTCAGAGGTGAGGGTCCGGGCAGGCGTGGAGGCCTGGCACTTGGTCAGAGTCCACTGGCTCGAGTACCGGTTGCGGGTGCTGTGGGCTGACTTCACATTCTTCCTGGACACCGGATCTGCACAGAAGAAGCAAGAGCTAGCCCCTCTATGGGGGGCACTCAGCCTTGGGCAGCTGGCATGGACCCGAAGGGCAGTGGGGAGCAAGGGAGGAGGCGTAAGCAGCCACGGAAGCTTCCTGGGGGGTGCTGAGCAAGCTGCCTTTCCTGACCACGTAGCTGGTCCCGCAGGAGAGCAACGGCGGTGAGGTGTGGGGGTGGTGGGGGGCATCCTGGTTCTCCCAGCCACCCCATCTTTCCCTTCGGCTTGGAGAAGAATGTCCCCTCCTCTCCTGCTGCCTCCTGTGCGTTCACTCCCTATGGCCCTCAGAGTATTCTGTCCTTACATCCGGAGTCACAGTGCTAGAGGCAGAAGGCCCTTGGACGGCAAGAAGGCACAACCCTCTCAAAATGTCTCGGTAAGGGCACGGAGGCCCAGAGAGATAAAGGTAGCAATATACCCAAGGTCACAGCTAGAAGTCTTCAGTCAAGGTCTGGGGACTCTACCTCCAGTGCTCTTTCCGTTCTTCCATGCTGCTCTGAGCCTCCCACCCCCATCTTTCTCCACCTGCGCCCCATGCTGTGCCCAGGTCACCCTGTTTGGGAGGAGGGCTGGCTCCCTGGGGATAAGGCCTACTGGTGCCTGGCCGGATGTCAGACATGTCGATGAGGGGTCCCGTGCTCTGGATGAGGGCTGGGTGGTGCAAGGAGACACCAGTGCAGAAACTCTGCGGGTTGACAGCTTGGCTGAACTCAGCGTCCGTCACGGGGATGGTGGCTTTGTCATCTCCTGGGGGAAGAAGGACAATGAGTACGAGTCCTTCTCTTTGGACTTCCCAAATTGCTTTTTTGTCTTTATGCAAGACTGAGACGCAGAAAGGACGGAATAATCCTTTCCGTGAGACAGAGGAGGAAACTCAGCCCTCGAGAGAAGCTTCGGGGAGTTCAGAGGCGCTGACTGGGGATGGGGCCGCCGCTAGAATCCCGGGCAGTGCTGGGAGGGCTGGGCGCTGCTCTCGGGGGGCTGCGGCCTGGGGAGGACCGGGACAGACAGCTTGTGGCCCTTGTCACTCACCCAGCTGCTTGATGCCCTCCTTGTCCTCGATGAGCAGCTGGACCCTGGGGATGTCAATGTGGAGCCTCGGGCCCTGGGGTGGCCCCTTCACAGGGGTGTCAAAACTTCGGTTGTTCTTGCTGTGGGGAGAAGGGCCAGAGGCGGGGGACTCAGCAGGGACAAGGGGCTCGGGAGAGGGTTTTGCAGGGCAGTGGGGTCTTAGAAGCCTGTTCTCTGCAGAGGAGGAAACAGTGATGTGACACCTACCTGATCAACATTTCTGCCAGACTCTTTGCATCTGTAAAACAGTAGAGAAAGGGACTGGGTGAGAATGGGGTCTGAGCGGGGTGAAAACTGGAAAAGGCGTGGGGAACAAGGTGGGAGAGTTCCTCACGTTGGGACCAGGGCTGGTCTCCTGGGGAGAAGAGGGAGAAACGAAAGGCCCTCTGAAATAGTCTAACATAGGACAAGGTCTGATGGCTCCTGATGCAAGATTTGGCTCAGGTCTGTTTTCCTTTCCTCAGATTTATATCTAATAGGGAGGTCCTTCCCAGAGGAGAGGGTATATAAAGTGCTCCATCTGTTTCCTGAATTGACTCTAATTAGACAAGACATCATAGCAGGCTGGGAATGGGTACCCGTGGAGGGTCTATCCTCCATTATCTGCTGGGAAGAGAAGAGAGTGAAGGATGATGGAGAGGTGGTCAATGGGCATCCCCAGATGACTGTCAACCAAGAGGCTTTATTTCTTCCCCTTGGGCACCTGTCCCCAAAAAGTTCATGGATGAATTTAGGGGGTCCCTTCTTTGTCTTCAGAGGGTCCTTGAATAAGATCAGGATCTCAGGTTAGTAACTGACAGAGAGAGAGAGAGAGAGAGAGAGAGAGAGAGAGAGAGAGAGAGAAGCAAACGACTTAGATAATCCCTTAGAACTCTGATGAGAATGAGAATCATGAGAATGATCTGTCATAATGAATCTAGTAGCATGTATGTGTCCAACCATTGACTCACCCACTCATCCATCCATCCATCATTGATCCATTTACCTGTCAATCTATTCCTTTCTCCCCCCACCCATCCAGTCATTGATCCATCATCCACCCATTCAACGATTCATCCATCCATCCGTCCGTCCATCCATCCATCCAACCAACTGATTCATCTATTCAACCATTCATCCAATTATCTGTCCATATGTCCATAAAACCATAAAACCATCAGTTCATCTTCTTGCCATCCATCAATCCATCCATCCATCCATCCATCCAATTATTGATTCATCTATTCAACCATTCATCCAAACATCTGTCCGTATGTCCATAAAACCTAATATCCACCCATCTACCCATTCATACAATCATATACTATACATCCATTCAAATACACATTCATCTATCACCTACCCATTGATCCAACCAATAATCCGTTCAACCATCAATCCATCCATCACCACTCCTTCATCTGTCTACCCAACCACCTAGCCATTCAACCACTTATTCATTAAACCTTTCATTTAACCATCCATCCACCATCCTTCCCTCTATACATCTTTCCATCCAACCATCCAATTAATTATCCAGCCACCCATCCAATTATCCATCTATCCATCCACCCACCCACCCAACTCCTAAACACCCTAGGCAGTGTGTTTAATAATTTAGTGTGAATAAGTTCCTATTCTGTGCTACTACTGTGCCCTGGCTTCTCACATTAAGCCATGAATTCTAAGAGTACTAGACTATGTTGCTTAAGACAATGGACTATTCCTTCTTCATTCATCTTTATATCTCCAATGTCTGGCAGTATCTACATACAGCCGATAGTCAGTAAATGTTTTCCAAATGAGTGAATGAACATCTGTTAAGCAACTACTAGGTGCCAGACACTGTATCAGTCTCTGGGAAAATCAAGGTAAAGCAGACACATTCATACCAGTCTATGGTATCGTAGATTGGGACAGGAATGATACTCAAGATATTTAACATCTGACATGTCATGGAAGCCTCACGGTTAAAACTGAGCAAGGTGCTAGTGACCACCTGCAGGTCTGTGTGTTAGCGGCCAACTTCTAGAAGAATCTCAGAGACCCTGCGAAAGAGAAGGAGCTTCCAGGGTGGGAGGGAGCAACATCTATTTACCAACTAACATGGAAATGTTTAACTATTTTAAGCAGTATGGTTTTACCAGTGTGTACCTCTAAAATTCAGCCCTGGTTGGGTCAGGCACAAAGTCTTGGGGGCACAGAGGAGGAAGTGGTGAGAGCTGACGTTTCAGAAGGTTGGAATAGAAGCTCTCCCTTCAGTGGGACACAGACACTTTCTCTTGTCCAGATGGTGCGCACGAGCCAATGAAAGGTGGTCCACGTGGCTGAGGGTCAGCCCTCCCTCCCTGGAAGCCCGTAGGAACCTCGCCTACCTCGGAGACGCTTCAGCCGCTTCTCCCTCCTCTTCTTGCGAACAATGAAGAGCAGTGCTACCCCCAGAGTGGCCAGGATGACCGGGCAGCCGATGGTGAACAGCTTCTTCACGTCATCCCCCTCCCCTTGCGCAGACTTGATGGGAGGGATGGTACCTGGTGGGGTGAAGGAGGGAGTCAGATGTCCCTTATGAGTAGGGTCTGGGCAGAGACCCTTGGGTGCAGTAGCCCTTGAACCTCTCTTGCTGCCCTTGCCCTCATTCTGACCTCTACTTCCTGGCACAGAGCCCCACCCCTCTCCCTCTATCCCCCCCAATGCTGGTCACAGCAGGACAGCCATGAACAGTCATGCAGTTTTTACATTCCATTTAGAATTATCCTGAAGTCTCTCAGAGACAGTCTCTTGCCCCTTGGAGTTCAGCGTTCATTTCTAGAAGGTGGACTGATGAGCTTAGATTCTGCCATCCAGCTTGTAAAGTGGGAGCGGTATGAGATTCATAGAGAGAAGTCGGAGCAGTGGGATCCCGGGGTCTCGTCCCCAGATGGGGACAAAGCCCCTCCATGCCCTGCATTGTCTCCCGCTCCCCTCACCATGGGTGAGAGCTGCTAACTCTGGGAGCCCGCATGGAGGCAGTAAGTTCTGCTGACAGAGCCCTCTGCAAAGCCCCATCTGTCCCTGTTCCAAAGCCTCACAGAAGACCATCTCCTTCATGAAACCTTCCTTGTTTGAGCCCATTCCCTTCTGATACCCCTTTCATTCTGTTTCCTTAACACACAGGCAGACTGACTTGACCTTGGGACAACTGGTCTCTCCAAATTCAGCCTTCAGTGTGCCTTTAATGTATGTGTGGGACAACAGAGTGGGAACAGAAGCGATGGCATCACCTCCTGGCCCCGGCAGTGAAGACTGGGGTGGCTTTTCCCTCCCTCTCTCCTTGGCGACCTTGGAGGTTACACATTCAAGATGGCATAGCTAAAAGATGGTGGCCAGCAACCCTCCCAACATGTTCCAGGAGGAAGAAGCAAATCCTTACTGGATTCAGCCCTGCAGCTTTCAGCGTTTATCTGTTCCTGTAGGCCAGGCTATCCCATCCTGGCTAACACACCCCATTAGGAGAGAGGCCTCAGGGGGCAGGGCCTCGGCTATCCCTTTACCCTATGTTCTCCATCTCTCTGAAGCAGCAGAGAGCAAGGATCGCACCTTCAAAGGACCTCTATCTTAGTGTGCTGGGTTTGCCTGGCTATCAGTCTGTATCGGTCGCTGGTGCACCTGCCTGGCCGCCTGCCCACCTGCCACTGTGTGCCCCCTCTCCTTGCTCCTTCCCTGTCTCCAGCCTTTTCCTCGATGGTAGTCCTATTTTCGATTTATCTGTCCTCTCTTTATGCGTCCACCTCTCTGCCGGCTCCCCTGGGGACACCTCGCTGTGGCCCCCGTGCGACCCCTCCCGCCCACTGTGACTCACTGCCGTCGTAGTCCAGGGTGGCGAACTGGGCGGTCTCGTTGCCGCAGCCAGCACTGTTGCAAGCTCGCATGCGTAGCTCATACCACGTGGCCTCGCGCAGCTCGGTCAGAAACACCTCCCCGGAGCTGTTGGCCCGCAGCCCCTGCCAGGCCCAGGTGCCCTTGGGCCGATACTCTAGCACAATGGCTGTGATGGGGCAGCCCCCGTTGTTCCAGCCCTGCAGGTTAAGCCGAGCATGCGTGGAGTTGATGTGGGTGAACAGGTGCTGGTCTTTGCTGAAGGAGGGCTCTGGGGGGGTCGGGCACAGGGAGAGAGCGAGGTTAGAGACTGAGAGGAGGAGGGTTCATTCACCTGTGCCGGGAGGGCGTCCCCTGGGCCAGCCGGGGCTGCGGTGGCTCTGGGGAGCAGTGGTTGGCACGGATGGGAGTAGGGCCACCTGCCCCAGAGGACAGAGCATAGGGAGAAGAGGGAAGGGCACGAAGAGAAGGCCTCAGTAGGGCAAGAGATAGGGGAAGAGGGAAGAGATTGCCACTCTGCTACCTGGCCGGGGAGGTGGGGCCTGTTCCTCCTATTGTGATTGGTCAGCCTGCTCCCTACGGTGGTGGGAACGGTGCCGAGTCTCTCCCTTCGGTCTCTGCTCCCCGGCGTCCTCCTTCCCCCGCCCAGCCCCTTCCATCCGCATGCCCTGGGCCCATCCCTCCCCAGCTGGGTCCTCGAGGGGCCTCACCCCGCCCGTGGGTCTTGGCCTCGATGATCTCGCTGATGCGCCCGGAGCCCACGCTGTTCTTGGCCGCCAGCTTCACCTTGTACCACGTGCCACACTTGAGGCTGTCGAGCTTGAAGGACCGCTCACCTGAGCTGATGAACACGTCCTTCCACTCCTCACTGTTGTCGACTGAGTACTGCAGCACGAAGCCTGCCCGGGAGGTTTGCCTGGCTCAGAGCGGGCCGGGCGGGCCCGGGGTCACCCCAGTAGGTGGCGTGGGGCTGGGCTGCCCGCAGGGGCAGAGTGGGGCCTTTGGTGATGGGGGGGGTCAGAGGCGGATTGGACACAAAGCTGCAAGGAGTTTTCCTGCTCTGTCTTTAGCAGCCAAGGTGGGGAGGGGAGCAGAACACGGAGCCCTGAGCTTAAACGGGATAGTATGTAGAGCCGGCTACTCCCGGGGTGGTCCCCTGACGGCAGGATTAGATGCCCCGGGAGCTTGTCAGATCCCACCCCAGACCCCCGGAGTCAGAATCTGCCTTCTTTAAGATCCCCTGGTGATTCATGTGCATATTCAAGGTTGAGAAGAACTATCCAGTACATTTGGGTACTGTTACAGATTTGGACACGGAGGCCAAGAGAAGAAAACCGATTTCTTCAGGTTCGCACAGCTCACTGGCCGCAACTGGGCTGGGCCTTCCAAAACCCAGACAGCTACGCTGGTAACGGTGGCACCTGGGTAACTTCCTCATGGTCCGAATTGCCCCTCACTCATCACTTCTGGGGCTTTGTGGGGAAAGTGGTGGGAGTGGGTAAGGCCCTTGCCCGGCTCCTGGGCCCCAAATTTCTTCCCCTCTTTCGCCTCCTCACACAGACCCCTCTTACCTCGGATGGAGCTGCCCCCATTGTCACCTGGAATCCAGGTCAGGGTGATGGACGAGGCAGAGGTTCTAGAGACAGTGAGGCGGGGCTGGTCCGGGGGAACTGTGAGGGGAAAGCCACCAGCCCTCACCACAAAGGGTTAACACCCGGGGCTGGGAAGGAGGCCTCTGCCGGCTGCCGCTGAGGGCCCTCTTGCTGCTCCCTGGGTTCCCCCCATCCCTCTGGCCTCCTCTTCCACTAAGGGGGGTGGAGGGCCTGCCTTCCGGGGCCTTACCTTGCACCAGAAGGTTGACGATGATGGTGTCGAAGCCCCCAGTGTTGGTGGCCGTGCAGGTGTAATAGCCCGAGTCCTCGGCCTTCACAGCTCGCAGCAACAGCGTGCCGTTGGTGTGGATGAGCCGGTGTCCGTCCACGGACACGGGGATTGCCGAATCCTCACTGCAGGGGTGGGGGGCAGACACGATTTCTGGTAAGCACCCCCTCCTCCTGGGGGCTCCCCCCGGACTGCAGGCAAACAGGGCTGGGAGTAGGAGGCTGGCTGGGGGACCCTGGGACTCTTGGGGTGTTCCCAGCGCTTCCTGGGGTTTTCCAGTCTCCCCGGCCTCTTCAAGCATCCAAGGAAGGGAGATCCTTGGCGGCCAACAGAGGGGAGCCAGGGAGGCCAGGCCTGCATGGGAGAGCAGGAGCCGTGTGCCCGGCAGGGCCTCTGGGGCACCCGGTTCCTTTCTCTTTCTTTCCATTTTTTTTTTTTAAGATTTTATTTATTTATTTAACACAGAGATAGAGAGCACAAGCAGGCAGAGCAGCAGGCAGAGGGAGAGGGAGAAGCAGGCTCTCCGCCAAGCAGACAGCCCGATGTGGGACTCGATCCCAGGACCCTGGGATCATGACCTGAGCTGAAAGCAGTGGCTTAACCGACTGAGCCGCCCAGCTTCCCACCGATTCCTTTCTTCATGGCTCTTCTACTACACCCATCTCTCTGGGGACGCGTGCACACCTGTCCTTGGTCCACTTCACAGCGGGGGCTGGATCTCCCACCGAATTGCAAGGTAGTCGGACATCTTTCATCCACGGGGTTGTCACGGTGCCTCCAAAGGAGATGATCTTTGCTGGGGCTGCAGGGAAGAGAGCATGAGTGCTGCCCCACTTCTACTCTCAACGCTGTGCTGGCCTGCTGTTCCTGCGGCTCTCCAAATTTACAGCTCACGTCCCCCGTCTCCTACCTGACCTCCATCTCAGGCTTGGGGCAGGGGTGGGTGCAGACGCTTTCAGATGGGAGTCACTGATTCAACAAACATCGATCAGACACACCTGTTATGGGCCAGGTGTCAGAGGAGGCTCTGAGGATTCACAGCACGGACAAGCTCTGTTCCCTGTCCTCAAGTTGCTCATCATCCAAGGGTGAGACAGATACTTAAAAAGTATCAGGACAGGGTGGAAGTACTATGTAGGGGTAGGTGCAAGTCACCGTGGGAGCACAAAGAAGGCAGAATGACTCTGCCGGTTTGGCGGCGGTGGTGGAGGAGATGGCTGCGGAGGCTTCTGCAATGAGAAGCTTTCACTGGAATCTCTTTTTTTAAAGTTGGCTCCACGCCCAGCACGGCGTGCAATGTAGGGCTTGAGCTCATGACCGATCCCGAGATCAAGACCTGAGCGGACATCAAGAGCTGGATGCTTAACCGACTGAGCCACCCAAGCCCTCCTGAATCTTGAAGGCTAAAGAGGAATTCACTACGCAGGGAAGGAAAAGGCGTAGCAGGAAGAGGCGACAGCACCGAGCAGAGGCCTGGAGGCCTGAAACAGGTGGGAAGTGTGAGGGTCTGCAAGTACTCTGGGGCAACCAATGCCCAGGGTGAGTGAAGGGGGATGGGCGGTGAGCAGGCGCAGAAGCATGGAGGGCTCCAGTCGGCAGAACATGGAGGGTGGACTTCCCCTTGTGGTCACGAGCACTGGAGGCTTACAAGTAAGTAGTGATATGTTCAAAGTAGAGCTGTGGATAAAGCCCTGGCTGCTGGCAGAGGGTGGTTTGGTGGAGGACGCAGACCAGCGGCAAGATGGCGGCCAGAGAGCAGCTGGAGGTGACATATGGGGAGGAGGTTAGGGGCTCAGGGAGGAACCACCAGGACTTGGGGTCTGACTGGCTTTGAGGAAGAGACAGAGGGGGAGGTGAGGATGACTGTGCGATGCCGGCTGGGCGACGGTGGCCTCACAGAGACAAGGCACACAGGAGGGAGGGGGGAGGAGCAGGGTGGGCCGGAGGCACCGGGATGCTTAGCCTGGCACTGACCCTGAGGTCACCCACACAGGGTAGCTAGAAAGCAGTGGATACACATGCTCTGGAGCGTGGGAGAAGTGGCCAGGCCGCAGACACTGACGTGGGAGTCAACCACCCAGGGACTGAGGTCACCAGGGGCGGGAACGTAGATGGACAGAGAGGTGGGAGCAACAGACACACAGGCGCGGCGGAGGAGGGAGCGTGCCCGGGGTGGCGGGGGCGCGCTCACTCAGAGAACCAGGCCGCACAGGCCGCACGGCCCGCACCATGGGAGGCAAAGCAGGCAAAGATGTCCAGGGTACTTTGGGGAGGCGATCACGGCGGGCACCTCACAGATCTCTGGGCTGAGCTACAGGTGTTAGATTAACCAAGCGACCAAGCACTTCAGAGTTCCAGACCTGGTACCTCCATGTGACCGGGGTTAGTTCCCTGAATCTCTTGGTGTCTCGGGGTGTGAGGGTATGTGTGTGTGTGTGTGTGTGTGTGTGTGTGTGTGTGTGTGCGCGGAGTGGGGGGCAGGGAACAGCAGCGCTCACCCCCTACCTCACTGGGCTGCTATGAGGACAGAAGACGACGCGTAGACGTGTTCCGGGAAATTGGAAGCCTCGGGGGCTGTGTCCTGCGGACTGCCTGCGGGGGTGACTGCAGGCCCCGCCTCCACGCTTAACTGGAAGATGAGTAATGGGCAGGGAGCCCCACTGCAGGCCCTCCGGCGGGCGCTAGTGGACTCTGAGCCTGTGGCAGGGGCAGGCTGATGCCTCTTGTGTCCCCAGCAGAGGAAGCCTGTTACCCCAGGAGGGTGGCTGGGCTGAAGCAGCCTGGTCCTTGGGCCCCAGGCTCAACAGTCGGGAGGCTGGGGGAGGAGGCAGGCCCGGGAAGAAGGGGGCCTTCCCGTGGAGGCTGGGAGCCCAGGTAGAGGACGAAATGCCGCACCTGGTGGCTGGCTGCGGGGTTGGCGCAGAGGGCAGACGAGCCGCTGTGCCCAGCTGCCTCTTTGGTGTGGGGTTGGGGCCCGAGAACTGTCATTCCCTGTAGCGTGGGGGTGCATATGCCCCCTCGGCACCCCTCTGCCCGGGCCAGGGATTCGGTGGGGCGTTCCCGAAGAACACGCAGTCTTAGCCCGTGCACAGCATCTGGCCAGAGCCTCCTCCTAGCTGCACCCCCCTGCGAATCTCTGTTGACCGGATGAATCGGCCATCAGCGGCACCATCTCTGCCCCAGGCATCCAGGCTTTGAAATGGGAGGATGCCTTTGTGGCTCTCTGCTCTGTGGAAGCAGGGTCCCCTGCCGCCACCCCCTCTAGAGATGCTGAGCCTTGGGACAGAGGCTCCGCTGTGCGCTGGGAGTGGGCCTAACGCCCCTTCTTGCAACCTCGGGGCGGAGCTGGGAATGGGGGACCTGGGCGCTCTGTGCCATCCGCCCCTGGGTAGCTGCGCTGCCTGGAGCCTGTTGTGAGGCTTCTGGGAGTCAGGGGGCAGCAGAGGCCCAGTCTTGGCGGATGCAGGAGGGAGGTAGGTAGCCGGCCAGCTCCTCACAGCCAGGTCATGGGGCGGCTGGCGGGATACAGAGAGTCCCTATCTGGGGAGAGCCGGAATTCTAGAAGGGGGCTTTGGGCAGCTTCTCCCGCTCGGGCCCAGGCTGCTTACCCTTGCCTGCAGGCTCAATGGTGACTTTCTCGCTGCTGTTGCCCCGGCCAGCAGAGGTGACAGCGGCCACCCACAGCAGATACTGCTGCCCACGGTTCAGGTGGGCGATCCGGTAGAAGAGCTGCTCCGGACTCGTCTCGTACTCGCTGGGAGCCTGCGGGACAGAGGCAAAGAAGGGCTAAGAACCCAGCTTCTGGGCCTCCAGACTCCAACCCCAACCTTCCTTGGGGACCTGGGCTCAGAGGAGGGGGGTGGCCTGGTCGAGGGATGGGGGGAGTGGGAAGAGAAGGTAGGACCCTGCCTCGTTTGCCCTTTCTGTGAGCAGAGTTTGTACAGGGCTTGGCCCCGGGGGCTCACGGGCCTGCTCTGGGATGTTGCTGGGCCAGCCTCAGTTTACCATTTTGACTGATCCAGACGCTGGCAATTGTGGCTCCAGGCGGGGGAGTATGAGTGTGGCGGGTGAGTGATGGAGGGAGTCAGAAGGGAGAATGGAGGCCAGCAGGGTTCCAGGAAGACCCCAAGGAGTCTCTGGGAAGAAGCTAAACTACAGCATTTGCCTTATTAGGGTGTAGACAGGCTCCCCCAGCCTGTGCCAGCTCTGCTATCTGATTACCACCCCTTCATTCTGCGGGAGCAAACCGTCCGGGGGGCTGGAGGGGGGGAGAGGGAGCTCGGAAAGCTTCATTGGGCAACACTTTATTAATGATTATTAGTGGTATGGATCACCCTATATATTTGTAGGTTATATAAATCTATAAAATTTTTTTTTAGCCAAATGACAGTTTTGACAAGTTGCCAACAAAACAATATCGGATCCCAGTGGTTTTACCAGTTGCTTTGATGAAAAGATTATGTTGCCTTGGAAACCAGAGGCTCAGATATTGAAATGAATTTGAGAAGGAGCTTTTGATAAGCGCTAGTTTGCAGACCTCCTGTCAGCCCCTTCCCTGGTCCAGGCGGGATGGGGCGGACTTTCATTTTATTTTATTTTTTGGTCAGCCGCGGGGAAGGGAAAAGAGGACAGCACTAGGGCCTCTTTGAAATCAGGGCAGAAGTCTAGGGAGGGGGAGCAGCCCCCGGAACAGATGGGGGGCCCTGAGGCCAGAGGGAGCTAATAATTAGTTATCTCTGCAGTCACGGGATCTTGCACACACATGCTCACATGTACACGCTCACACGCACATGGACATAGAGATGCGTTCATGCACGTGCCAAGGGACAGACCTGCAGACAGATACGGGGTCACAGAGGGGCATTCTCTGTGCCCCATGGGAGGGCTGAGGGGCCCAATGACTTCTAACAGGAGGCATCATCCTTTCTGGCCCCAGGCCACATGCAGGCAAATGTTAAGGAGGAGACACGGGCATCCCCACAACACACACAGAGCTCCCTGGCCAACTCCTCCTCCTGCCTCCCTCGTGGAGACTTGGCCTTGACCCCAGTAGGTCCCTGCTGCGGACAGGTGCAGAACCACCCTGAGCCCTGGTCGTTGGAAGTCTTTTCAGGCTGCAGCGGCCAGGAGACTGTGTGTGTATCTGTAGTCTCTATCTGAGCATGAGGTAGGCAGGGGTAGTGGCTTTTAATGCCCACTGGGCCCTTCTTACTAAATGCCTGTCCCGTAGGTCTTATACCTTTCTTTCTTAAGGGTCCCAGGACCTCAGTTTTCTATCCTGTGAACTAAGAAAGCACAACAGCTCTGCCTACCCTGGGAGGTTACAGAGAGGCACAAATGAGGCAAGGGGTGCGTGAGTCCTTTGTCACCTGGGGCATATTCGTCTCCTGGCTCATTTGTCTGTGAGGATTGAGGTGTGTATGTGCACGTGTGGAAAAGAGTTGAGTGTGCCTGCTTGGGTGTCAGTGTGTGCCTGAGTGTGCATTTGTGTCTGCACAGGGCAGGAAAGGCTTGGCTTCCCTTTGAAGGTGTCAGCATCACATCCAGATCCTGAGGTCTTTCTTTTAACCTGGACTCTCCAAGAATCCCCTGAAATCATTTTTATTTTTATTTTTTTTTAAAGATTTTTTATTTATTTGACACACACACAGAGAGGTCAGATCAGAAGTAGGCAGAGAGGCAGGCAGAGAGAGAGGAGGAAGCAGGCTTCCCTGCTGAGCAGGGAGCCTGATGCGGGGCTCGATCCCAGGACCCTGAGATCATGACCTGAGCTGAAGGCAGAGGCTTTAACCCACTGAGCCACCCAGGCGCCCCCTGCTTGAAATCATTTTTATTTTATTTTATTTATTTANGAGATCATGACCTGAGCTGAAGGTAGAGGCTTTAACCCACTGAGCCACCCAGGCGCCCCCCGCTTGAAATCATTTTTATTTTATTTTATTTTATTTTATTATTTTATTTATTTATTTATTTATTTTAAAGATTTTATTTATTTATTTCACAGCGGGAGAGAGATCACAAGGAGGCAGAGAGGGAGGCAGAGAGAGAGAGGGGGAAGCAGGCTCCCTGCCAAGCAGAGAGCCCGATGCGGGCCTCGATCCCAGGACCCTGAGATCATGACCTGGGCCGAAAGCAGAGGCTTTAACCCACTGAGCCACCCAAAACACATGACCATATTCTCAGATAAAGTCCCTGTGGGATCAAGGGTTGAAAAGAAAAATGTAAAAAATGGTTGTTCTTCTTATATATAAAGAGTACTCACAGATCAATAAGAAAATACCATGAACTAGCCAA
The DNA here is from genome assembly GCA_002007465.1 of Ailurus styani. NCBI lineage: Eukaryota > Metazoa > Chordata > Mammalia > Carnivora > Ailuridae > Ailurus > Ailurus styani. Next base: position 3,798,922 of record LNAC01000073.1, on the reverse strand, counting down.
ATGAGAAATGGATAAAAGACATGAATTGACAATTACCCAAAGATGAAAAAAAAAAACCAGCCAATAAACATATAACCGTAATCAACTTAACTAGTAATCAAAGGAATATACCTAAAGTAGGACACCTTCTTCCAAATCCAACTGGCAAAAATGAAACATGTATAATACCTTGGATTAGCATGGGCACACGAAACAAGAATGTACTTAAAATGCTTGTGGGAGCATAACTTGGTTCCAACTTTCTGAGGGGCAATTTACACACATGTATGCTTATCTTAAGCATATCCATATTCTTTGTGCCTCACGAATTCCTATGGAAATTTACCCTAAGAAAATAATAAAACATGGGCATAAAGACTTTTATGAAGAGTGTTCAATGAAGTATTATTTATAATGTTGAACACTTGAAAATAGATTAAATATAGAATGGGAGTACTAGTTAAATGTATTTTATACAGGCATTCACGATCATGTTGAAAAAGAGTATTTGATGGTGTGAGAAAGTGCCCACATATATTACATGAAAAACATGGATTATATGACATTATGTAAAATTTCATTTTATTTAAAAAAAAATCCCATAATACATGTACAGATCAAAGACTGGAAAGCTATATACCAAAACATTGCCAGCGTTAATCTTTAGGGAATGAGTACAAGTAATTTTTGCTTTCTTCTCTATTCCTTTATATATTTATGGAATTTTTGACAATAAAGTGGCAATATTTTGATAATCTGAGGAAAACAACAAATGTATGAAAACGTTTGGTGAGATTTCTGATGGGACTCGATGCAGCTCTGGGTACCCCCGGGCATCCCTTCTGGGAACTTACACCAGATGCAGTTTCCATCTATTTTGAGGATCCCACACTTGCGTGTTTGTACATTCAAGTATGTATGCACACATTAAGTCTCATGCATTGCCTCTGACCTCATGCTCAAATCCGTGGTTTTGCACCGTCACGTACATGCGTGTGTCCTCACCCCCAGCACTCACTCCTAGAACTCTCCCATAGTGAATTTGTAATGCAGTTGTTTGGAATTTGGTACGTATTTATGCAAAGCAATACTATCATGCAGTCACGCATGGTGGTCAGTTCCCTGGGTCCCGCACTGATGCAGTCCCTGCCCCACAAGGTGGCTGAACTGAGGTTCTCATCACATGAGCACACTGGCCCCTGATGGGACACTGTCCCATGGGAGAGAGGACAGGGAGAGAGGCGGGTAGGGCCTCGGGGTCTCCAGCAGGAGCTGGGCACCGGGAGCTCTGTTCTGGGGCCTGGGGCAGAGGTCCCCAGCCAGCTGACTGGGGGCCCCTGAAGCCTGAGTTAATGAAGAGGCAGTGCTTCTTTGAAAGGCTTCATTGTCGGAGCAGGAGATGACTGCACAAAGCCAAGCTCCGGAATGAGTACCCTCTCCCATCAATTTACCCAGGGAAACTTGCCCAGTGTCTAAGGCTTTACAATTGCCAGGCTGCTAGTAATTCATTCATCAAACATGCATTTAGTGACAGTGATGTTTCAGGCACAGTGTTTGGCAGCTGGGGGCCCAGAGATGAAAAGATGCCGCCCCTGTCCTCACAGGGCCCCACGAACCAGCGCAGGAGACAGAGAAGTGACTAGCCAGTTGCCATCTGATGCCGTCCGCGTATGACAGAGGATGAAGGGCATGCCACAGCAGGGGCCAGCCTGGGCAGAGCTGCGAGCTGTGAAAGGGCGCAGCCGGCGTCCAGAACAGTGAGGGGCTTAGAATGTGTGTGCACGCGCATGCGTGTGTGTGCATGTGTGGAGCTGGGACACCGGGGAAAGGGGCAGAGAACAAGGCTAGACGCTGCCTGGAAAATCGGCGCAATCACCCAGTGATGGCAGTGCATTCTCTGCGGGACCCAGGCAGACCCCGCGGCTCAGCGGGTCCCCTCGTGGGTGCACGCCCGACAGGCACGCATGCGCACGAGCTCCAGGAGCCCCCGGCGGAGACGCGCACAGCCGCGCCGTGTGTACCGGCTCGGAGCTGAAATCTAGCCAAGTGCCTATCCACAGGTGACAAACTGGATGAAACAATTCTATATACACACACAGCTGAAACGCGCACAGAAGTGACAGTGAATGATCTACAACCGTGCGCAACCGTACGGATGAGATCCAGAAATGCAAAATAACACTGAGTACAAGAAGCCGGATAAATGGTATGACTTCGCTTATATAACCTGTGAAAAGAGGCAACACTACTCCGAAGGATGGTTGTCACTCTGGCCAGGGGGGTAGGGAGGCGACCGGAAGGGGCAGGAGGAGGTCCTCTGGGGGCCTGTAATGTCGTGCTCCCTGCTCTGGGTCTGCTGGCCCCGTGGGCTGTGAAAATTCACGGAGCTCTACACTCGCTTCTGTGCCTCGTGGCGGTGAGGATGGAGCGGAGGACACAGGGTCCCTGAAAAGATATTTCTGGGCTTCCCCTCTGGTAATAGGGCTCTGGCCTCCCTGGCGCGGTGCCGGGCCACCTACGGCTCAAAGGGTAATTCAGAAAGACCACAGGAAAGCCGAGGGGAGGCGGAGATGGCACAATTACCAGGCAATTTCAGAGCAGCGTTCCCGGCTGCCGGGAAGCCGTCTGCAGATGCTCAGGCTGCCGTCCCATCACACGCTGCTGGTGGAGGGAGAAGCGGGCCTCCTCCTGCTCCCTGCTGCCCTCCTGAGATGTCCTGAGTGCATCTCCTGCGTAGTACTCCCGGCCCCCCCAGAGCGTGCGCCTCCACCTCCCCGCTGGACTGGACGCCCCTGAGGACAGTGCACCTGCTGGCGTGGCCAGACCAGGGATGCTCCCGGGTAGTCACCCCGCAGAACTCTGCGACTGAGTGGCTGGAGATCAGGAGAGGCAGAGGGAAGGATGCACACTGTGGGACGTGGGTGCGCAGACTGCACCCGCCCTCATCCTCTCTTCCCTCTCCGTGGGGCCCCTCTGAGCACTCGGAGGAAGGAGGAAGGGCAGGGGCCAGCTGCCTGCACTGCACTCCCAGGCGCAGACAGATCTTGCAGCCGGAGTCCCTTCTCCAGTGGTGAGGACCTGCTCTGGCCGAGAGAGAGACGCTCTTGCTTTCCCCCAGCTGCCCGCCATCCCTTCTCCCTGCTTTAGTGGGCTCCAGGCTGAGCAGGCCACTCAGGGCAGAACTCCAGCAGCCCTCTAAGCCCAGACCATTCATGCTGGAGAGTGGTTCATGTCCAGAGGCCATGGACCAGCCAGGCCCCAGTCAACAGCTCTGGGGCCTGCTGGAAGCTTCCTTGGTCAGCCAGACCAGAAGAGCCAAGGCCTTGGTCTCCCTTTCACATCTGCTTGGTTGTGAGCCCTGACTCAAAGAAGCCTCCAGGGCTTGTGACCAACGCCGCAGCCCCTAGAACAGAGGACTGACCCAAGATGGACACCGGGTAAGGCTTCAACTACTCTTGGGTGACCAGTACCCATTCGTATCCATGAATTCAGGTAGAAACACAGATATAAGTAGGCCCTGGGTTTGGCCTGGACACCTGCTGATCTTCCAAGAACTTCTCCTTTTCTCCTGTCCCCCTCGTCATTCAATCCTGGGCCTACTTACCGGCTGGCCAGACCCCGGGCTGGAGCAGAAGATGGTGTACTTGCGGATTACCCCATTGGGCTTGGTTGGGGGAAGCCAAGACACGACCACACTGCTGGCGGATGAAGGGACAGCTTTGATGCCAGCGGGGGGACCTGGAACTGAATCGGGAGAAGGCCAGGTCAGTTTAGAGAAAGGAGCTCCGCCTTTGGGAAAGAATGACAGGGTGGGGGAGAGTGAGGCGGATCAATCTGGGATAGCTTCCTGGAGGAGGTATCTTTGAGCTATGGTTTAAAGGGGGAAGTTCCAGCAGGTGACGAGAAAGGTGATCACTTGGGGCTTGTAACAAAGTCTCTGAAATGGAGGCACTGGGAATGGTCAGCTTCAAAGCTGTTTGGCTAGAACCAAAGACTTAGGATACTCCAGAGAGAAACAGAACCCATGGGGAATTCACCTTGATTCCTACAACCTTGACCTGCTTCCTGCTTCGATGCTCGACCAATAGGTTGTGTGTAGGCCAAATAAATACACTGGTCACTTTGCTCTTTGGCCTGTGAGCTCCTTGAGGCTGGGGACTCCAGAGACTCACAGAGCAGGCCTCCTACTGGGGGTCAGGGGTTGGTGGTCAGCCAATGGGTGACTGGGTTTCCTGCCATGTGCCTAGGGCACTGCCCCTGGGCTGCTGGCTAGACCCTTTCTGTTTCAGGAGGGAAAGTCTACCCGAGAATTGGCTGGGAAATTCATCCTAAGGGGATCCCAGTTCATATGGATTCTGCCCTCCCACTGCCCCCATCTCTCTGGGCCTGCCTGGCCCGGCCGGGAACTCCGGGCTCTGCTTGGGAGACTGGACGCTTTCTGGTTTCAGGTCCCCTCACCTCTCCCTTATATTGTTGTGTACTTGTCTTCCCTCCTGGGAGCTTTATGTTCCCTCGAGGACAGTGATGACATCCTGCTCAACTTACTTTGCCTCCTGAGCCTCCGTTTCCCCCTCTATAGGATGGACGTAATCACAACCACATTAAAGGTTTGCAGTGACGGTTAGCACTAATCCACATAAAAGCACTTGGCATCTCCTGACATATAGAAGACACCAATAAATGGTGACAATTATCGTTTTTTGCATTCCTTCTCTCAACTCTTAGCTTCTAGTACCCACCACATTTTTTTTTTTTTTTACATCTAGTAAGTGGTCAACAATTCTAGGCTACATAAAATAATGATCCATCATCACCGTCCATCCAGGGACCCGAAGGATGGGCCCAGCTACAGCCCTGCCATCCCGCTCCCACTAGTGTCTCTGCAGCTGTGGAGTGTGGGGGGAGGGGTATGGGGGAGGGGCACTGGGACAGGTGTGCTAACCGTCATGTTCAGATCTTTTCTGACCTTGCATACTTCTTTTTCTCAGTGGTACCTGAGAGGGGTATGTTGAAGTCTCTCCCATGACTGTGAGTTTGTCTATTTTTGCAGTCTTTTTTTTTTAATTTTTAAAAAATATTTGACAGAGAGGGAACACAAGCAGGCAGAGCAGCAGGCAGAGTGAGAAGCAGGCTCCCCACGGAGCAGGGAGCCCGATGTGGTGCTCGATCCCAGGACCCCAGGATCATGACCTGACGCTTAATGACTGAGCCACCCAGCCACCCCTGTTTTTGCAGTCTTGAGGTGATGTTATTAGGTTCAGAACAAATTCGGAACAGTTTTATTTGACAAGTAAATGGGGTCTTCCATCATAACAGTGTCCCTCTGTATCTCTAATGGTGCTTTCTGCCTGAGAGCGTACTGCGTCTGAACCCGATAGTCCAGTTTTCTCTCCGTTCTGTGTGGTGTGTCTTTTATGTATTCCTTTTACATTGCACCTTTCCATACCTTTATGTTTTAGGTGTTTACTATCAACAGCACGTATTTGGGTTTTGTGTCATTGCTAGTCTGACAGTCTTCCTCTTTTCATTGAATAATTTAGTCAACTTATCATTAATGCAATTACTTATATATTTGGGTTTAAATACCTCATCTTACTAAATACTTTGTTCCACCAATTCTGCTTTTCTTTTTACTTCCCCTTTTGTGTTTTTGGATTGAGTATTTAAAAAAAATACTTTATTTCTCCCTTTCTATTAGACAGCCTTTTACCACTTTTAGGGGTAACTCAATGTGAATCTTTAACTTAGCAAATCATTAATTGGTACTTTTTGTCTCCAACAATGCAAAGGACTTAGAAATTACATTTACCCTCACCCAATTTATATGCCACTGTTGTATATTTTAATTTTGAATATATTTTAGGCCTTCCACGAGATAATATCACTGTCATCATCATTTTATGCAGCTGATATTAATGGAGATTTACCCATATACTCCGCATTTAATTGCCCTTTCCTTCTTGCATCACTGAGCTCCTACCTGGGATCATTTTCCTTCTAGCTCAAGAAAACCCTTTAATATTTCTCTAGAGCAGGCATGTTGGTGGTAAAATCTCTCAGTTCTCGTTTGTCTGAAAATATCTTTATTTCATTTTAATCTTGGAGAATATTTTGGATTAGTATAAAATCATAGGTTGGTAACTATTTCCCTGACATACTTTATACCACTGCATTGTTTTCTGGCTTCCATTATTTGTTTGTTTTCATTGTTTCTGACAAATTAGCCNCTATTTCCCTGACATACTTTATACCACTGCATTGTTTTCTGGCTTCCATTATTTGTTTGTTTGTTTTCATTGTTTCTGACAAATTAGCCGCCGATCTCATTGTTGGTCCCATGAGAGTAACTGGTCTTTTCCCCTCTGGTTGCTTTTAAGAATTTTCTCTTTGTGTTTCCTGTTTAGCAGCTTTATTAGGATGAGCCTGGGTGTGGACTTCCTCAAGTCATTGCCTGCAGAGTTGGTAGAGCTTCTTGCTTTGGGGATTGAGGTCTTTCATCAGTTTTGAAAAGTTTTCAGGCATTTTATCTTCTGCCCCATTCTTTCTCCTCTTCTTTGAGACTTCCTCTCACATCCTCTATGTCCTTGATATTCACAATGTGGTCCGTTGGTCAGCAGCAGCGTCACCTGGGAGCATGTTAGAAATGCAAAATCTCAGGTTCCACCCTAGACCTACCAAATCAGAATCTGAATTTTAACATGACCCCCACGTGATTCCTATGCACAGTCAAGTTTGAAAATCGCTGTTCTATGCCTTCTACTTGCTCTTTTATTTTCCATTCATTTTTCTTCCTGAGCTTCTTTTGGGTCTTCTCATCTAACTTCCAGTTCACTAGTTCTCTCTTCAGCTGTATCTAATTGGTTATTAAATATATCTACTGAGTTCTTAATTTGAGGTATTGTTTTTGTTTCTAGATTTTCCATTTGATAGTCTCCAACTCTCCTAAAATTTCAACCTTGTTCAGAATAACTAATTGAAAGTTCATATTTGATAAAACCTATGTTTGGAATTCCTGTGGGTCTGTTTCTGTTTTGTTTTGTTTTTTTTCCTGCTCATTTTTGTTCACGTTGTTCCTCATTATTTTTTATTGTATGCCAGACACATCATTTGCAAACTTGTTTGTAGAAATAATTTGAGGCCTCAGATGATGTCATCTTCCTAAAGGGAGAGTTCACGTTTGCTTCTGGCAGGTATCTGCAATCTGGGGTGCTAGCAACCTGGGGCTACCTCAGTCTAACTTCCAGGACTGAGAGGATTTGAAGTTGAGCTGGTCTACTTTGAGTGCACTTTTAATCCAATGTGCTGCCCCCATGGTCTCAACTCCAAGTGAGGGGATTCACCAGATAGACCCGCCTGCCCCAGCAGGCCCTGGACTCCAATTTCCTTTCCAGTGCTGCTCAGCTTATCAGCTCCTGCCTCCAGATTTGGGAAGCGTCCCCCCCACGGGAAGAGCTGTTCCAAATGCCAGGCTCACCTCCTGGGCTTCCACTCTCCCCTGGATCCTGGCCCAGTAATTCTGCACTTGCCTGCCGGCTCACTGATGTCTTCAAGCAGGTGTTTCAAAAAACTATTTTATCCAGATTTCCTAGGGTCCTCAGCAAGGAGGACAGTGGGTTTGGATGTAGTCCACCATTACCAGAAGTGCAAATCCTTTGGTATGTTTCTCTAAGCTCGTGCTCACTTCTCCCTTCATCGTCAAAGCCACCACCCTAACAAACACCTTCTGCTTCTCTGCTTAGATGCCCACAGGTTCTCACGGGCCTCTCTGACACTGGTCCTTACCCCCACAGCCCCTTCCTGCCATCTGTCCTCCTGCTTCTGTGAGAGTTACCTTCCTAAAACGCAGGTCCAGTCAAGCCTCGTCCTCAGTTCAATATCTTTAAGATGGCTTAAAATCCAACTCAACTTTCCCTCTGATTCAGCACTCCCAGGGGGAGGTGAGATGTGAGCAAGAGGCTTTGTTGCTCAGGAACCAAGTCCAGCCAAGTCAGCCGGAGACCAAGTTAAGACTGGGGGATTTAGACTTCAGAAATGAGCTTGAATTTATTTGAGTTTGTTTTCATTTTATCTTTTAATTTATTTTGGTTTTCTCTAAATTTTCTGATCATTTTTCCCCCTTTGGAAGAAGGCAAAATCCTGAGCCAGGGCAGGGGGTTGGGGGGTGGGGGAGTCACTGTGTCTGCAGCTCTTCATTCCCAGCTCCCACAGCAGCGCTGGAATTGCAGCGTGCACCTGTCTGTTTCCCTAGTGAGCTGAGAAAGAACTGGAATGGGAGAACCTGAAGGAGGCAGGGCCAGGGCTGGTGCCGCTCCTGCTGGTCTGTCTGCCCATCTGCCCTGTTCTTTCCTGTTCCTTGCAAGCTGAGGCTCCCTCTTGTTCGGGTACCCATGCCCCTCCATCCCTCAGAGAGAGCTGTCCCCATCATCAACACCAGTGAATTTATCACCCTTCAGGGACGTCAGCAGTGATTATCCCATTCCCCTTCCAGTGACTGGCTTAGCAAGAGACACGTTGCCCCAGTGTGGCTAACGGGAAATGAGGATAAATCCATTGAAGGGCTTCTGGGGAAGGTGTTTTTCACTCCCAGGAGAGGCATGCCTGCAGCAAGAGACCCCTTCTCTCACTGGGAACTCTGTCTTGTCTGGTGTGATGCCTAAAGCTGCAGTCACCTGGAGATCATGGGAGGGACAGGTGACAGGTGGAGGATGGCACAGCAGAAGGATGGGGCCCACTGAGTTAAGCAACCTTGGAGCTGCCCTCCTCAATCTCCTTGTTACATGTGATAATAAATACACTTACCAGTTAAGCCTTTCTTTAGTTGTATTACTCGCAGCCAAAAGCTACCTGTCTTCTACAGGGATGTGATGGGAAGTATAGAAGATGTGGAGGAAAGAAGGCCTTGGTTTGCTTCCTACGAGCTGTGTGGCCTTCAGCAAGTTGCTTTAGCTCACTAGGCCTCACTTTTCTCTCCTCTAAAATGGACACGATTGGTACCTCGTGCTGCTGGGAAGGCTCGGTCATGCTTATGACTACACATGCTACCCATGTCAAGTGTGGCTGCTGTTTTGGATGCAGCCTCATCTGACAGTGGCTTCCTTCTGGTCTGGGCCTCCCTTTTGGGGGACACCGAGTCCCTTAGGGGGGCCTGGCTCCACCCAAAATGGCCAGCACCTTGTGGCTAGCCAGCACCAGTGGCTAGTACGCCCTTGCTGTTTGCTAGCACTGCACATCTTAGGAAGGATTTTACAGTTAACTTGCTTCTTACAACAACTTGACGAGCTTCAGTGTCCCCATTTTATCACAAGGAAACAAGCTCAGGAAGGTTAAGTGACTGGCCAATAATGGACAGGGCTGGGCCATGCTTTTCTGCTGGGCCTACCAGCACCACTTCACTCTGCGGAGCTGCCCATGGGCCCCGTTTCCTGGCTGCATGGGCCCTGCACGCCATCCCTGTGGGTGTCCCTAAGCGCGTCCCTGTGCGTGGTCCCTGAGCTCGGCTCTGGAGTCAGCTCTTAAGTGAAAGGTGGAAAGCTCCTTGTGGGGAGGGATGATACCCTTGGGCCTTTGGATTCTCTCGTGGGGCCCCCACCTTTGTCAAACACATGGAAGCACTTATGGCTCAGACCTTGGGTCAGCACAGGATGGAAGAAGGCAGGGTGGGGGAGCAGTAGTTCCCATCTAGAGGCTAGGCAGGTGTGTGGTTCAGAAGCTCTGGAAGGGGCCAGGCTCTGAGCGCCATCCCCACTTGGTCTGCACACACACGAGCAGGTGGCTCTGCCTGGAGCTGTCCCAGGAAACCTTGATGGGGGGATTAATGGCAGGAAAAGTAGGGCAGGCAGGTTGGTAAATATTTAATTGCTCAGAGCTTAAGGCAGGGAGGGGGCTGATCTGGTGGGAGGGCAGGGCTTAGGGAGAGTGGGGAGCTGGATTAAACTGGTCTGTTCCCTGGGCACTGGGCTGCTCTGGGAAATTCTCGAGCATTCTTCCCAATCTGAGACCCCCTCTCAGCAACTCTAATCCTCCAGCGCCTTCTGCTGACTCGCACAGGAGGGGACCCAGACCACGGGAACTTTGAGGAAACTGAGGCAGCGAGGGGAGGAAGCCAGGATGTTAGCAGAGGCTGCTGCTTCAGTGCCCAAGCTCCCAGCCACTCTTCACATGAACCAACTTAAAAATGGAGCACCTGCCTCAGAAGGTTTAAGCATCAGCTAAGGGATGGTGTTGGAATGCGGTGAGGAAGAAAGTGGAGGCCAGAAGCAGGAGCGCAGGGCTGTGCACGGTCACACACAGAACCTTCTGGATGTGTGTGTGTGTGTGTGGGGGGGGCTCCACACAAAAAAGGCCCCTTGGTGGTGTGCAGTGCTGGGCCCCAGTTGGGAGTCTGGCCCTTCTCCCAACCTCTTCTCTGCTGGGTTGGCTCAGCTCCCAACCTCCCCACCTCCTTCCTCTGCACCCTGCCTTGGAGTTTGGCTCCTCATCTCTGCTTCCCCTCCAGTTCTGCCCCATGCGGAAGGGCTTCGAGATCAGAGCTCTGAACGGAGACGCAGCCCACTCTGTCCCCGAGAGCCTCCCCAGCACCCCAGAATCCAGGGCCTGGACCCTCATGGGGCCTCTGCAGGACGGCTGCCGAGCCCCTAACCCGAGATGTGAGGCATGACGCCCTCTCCCCCTCCCCACCAACCCCAACCATCTGTATCCAGAGGAAACCAGGCAGAAACTGCAGCGGAGCAGATGCCACTAAAAGGACGCTCTTGGGGTGGAGGTGGGAAGAGAGGCTTTATCTGGCCTCTGACCTCGGGCTGCAGGGGGAGCCGAGGGAGCGGGTTCCCCTGCTTGTATGTTTGGGCAGGAGTCCCAGAGCATCTTGCTGCCCCCTACGGTAGGCTGTGGTCTCCCCAGGCGGGCCCCAGGGGGCCCAAAGCCACCTACAATGACTCAAGGGACAGCAGACAGGACGGTGGCCGGCTGTCGCCCTTCTCCTTGGGCAGCGCTCGGCAACAGGCCCGGGGGAGCGTGCTGGGGGTGCCGAGGCCGGGCCGGGTGCGGCAGGGCGCACTCACCGTCCTCCTTGGTCTGGATGTAGAGGACGCCGCTGCGCACGCCGTCCCCGGCTTGGGTGTAGGCCAGCACCTGCACGCTGTAGTTGGTGAACTTCTCCATCCCGCGCAGCTCCACCCGCTCCCGCGTGGTGGTGATGTTCTGCATCTCGCCCCACTCTGCCGGAGACAAGCGGCCTCTGAGCGCGGCCAGCAGGGCCGTGCCTGGTCCCCCTGCCGCTGGCCCTCTGCCGGCCTGGGCTCCACTGGGCTCAGACCTCGACTGCGTGGTGGTGGCATCTAGGGGGACCTGACCTCCGGGTACAGGCGGGCAGATTTGGGGCGCTGCTCCCAGGCCACATCTCTGCCCCAGTGGCCCAACCAGGGTGAGCGGCCTATGCCCGGCCTGGGCCTCCGTGACCTTGGACCAGATTCAACCTAATATTCTCCCTTTGAAATATTTCCAGCTCTCCGAGTACCTTTCCCCTCCTCCACCCAACCCCTCTCCTTGTGAGGGATCCCAAGTGCACCTTGCTCTCAGTAGCATAAGGGGTTAAGTCCCCTTCCCTTCTCCCCACCCCTGAGGACACCCTCTCCCCAGGAAGAACCCACAAAGAGAATCTGGGACAGGCTGGGAGAGGGGACAGCCTCCGCCAGGAAGGGCCAGGCCTCCCTCCGGCTCAGTGAGGACCCGTCATCTGCCTCTGCCAAGGGACTTGCTGTAGACTGAAGGAGAGCTTGGGGAGGGGGTCCCCTGGGAAGACCAGGGTCTTAGGAGGAGGAAAAGAGACAGGCTTCTGAGCTGACAGCCATCCACTGGGACCCCTGGGCCTTCAGAAAGACAGGCCTGGACACTGGCTGAGGACAGACTTTGTGGAAGCCCGAAGACCCACCTCAGTGCCTCCCTGCGGACCTGCTGTGGGCAGAGGGCCTGGCCAGGGTAGGACAGCAGTCTGCCAGGGTCAAGGAGTGAGAACACCATGCCCCGCCAGAGGCAACTCCAGGTCAGTGCAGGGAAGCCTCAGAAACCTCAGCAGCGGGACCTGCTTTTTTTTTTTTTTTAAGGAAATCAGAAACCAGGGTAATCTTTTCCAGGACTGGAGCCAGAGAAAGACCCAAAAGGAGGTCAGTATGGCCAGCAAGCTAGGTGCCTTTGGAGATTAGAGAGGCCAATGCCTTCCTTACCTGAAGGGGCTGAGCTAGGAACACCGTGGGCTTAGACAAGAGGAAGCAAATTCCGGAAAATGAGGGACCACCCTTATCTGGTGCTCCACAAATAGGTGAAGCTATCTCAGAGTATATAAACTAGGGACACCTCCTGAGATCCAACCCCTGAGCTCCAGGCCACTGTGCTTTTGGAGGAGACCGTGGTGGCAGTGGCAGGGAAAGGCAAGTCCTGTTGGCAGTGCATGGGGGCATGCACAATGGGGAAGGGGTGGGGGGATGGTGAGGGCAGCGGCCCTGCAGAAATGACCATGAGCGGGAGCTCCGGGTCTTCCAGGGGAGAAGGGAGAGTCAGGGGGCTGGGGAAAGGAGGCTCAGGATCCGGGGAGCTAAGTTCACTGTGGCCCCCCAGTAGAACAGCTCCATGGTCTGGGAGGCGGGGCCTCCAGCTTGTACAACCACAGGCTCCCCCAGTCACTGCAAGGCCCTTGTGTACCCGGCGGGCAGGGGCTTGGTGTGTTTGTGGGGCTACACACGACTGTTTGGATGAGTGCATCCCAGGACAAGGAAGGCACCCCAGGGTTGGGCCACGATCTTGGGTTTTGTGCCTCTGCCATTCTGCCCCAGCTCCACTTCCTGCTCTTCAATGGGTCCTGGGCAGCTCATCTGCACAGACTGCTTGAGTCGCTGCCTGGCCACGGGGTGCTGCACCGCCCCCTCACCAGCTTCTGGCAACCCTGCTTCCTCCTCTTGCCCCTTCTGGCCTCGGTGGTGAGGACTAGCCCCAGGCGCCGCACCCTCGCTCCCCACCCCTCTGAAAGCAGCGCCTTCATGAAATTCTTCGATCGCCCCATCTGAGTGCCAACCGTTCCCTGCTGGGACCCTGCCTAAGAGCAACACGTTACATCAGAAAAGCACAGACGCCCCATCACACCTCCAGTCATCCCCAAACACACTGCTGTGTAGGAGCAACTGGCATCCCTTGCCCCACCACATAGGGGACCATGCATTCCACCACCCACCCCGGCCCTGGCTGGGACAGCGTGTGCAGAAGAGGGGGCTGGGCCCCCACCTGACATCCCATGGGAAGATGCTCAGCTCCGAGCGTGGACACAGACCCCCAAGGAGCCTGCGCCTCTCACCCCGAGACCCGGCCGTCACTCCCGGCAGACTCACCCCCGTCCACGTAGAGTGACCAGAAGATGACCCGATAGCCTTTGAGGACACCATTGAGAGTGCTGCGTGGGGGCTCCGACCAGGAGATGACGGCCACATCGGAGGTGATGGACAGGGCCCGGACGTTCTCCGGGGGCTGGCTGGGCACTGCAGGGGGTGGGGGGAGAAGGGAAGGGTCCGGTCAGGGGGCACAGCCCGATATCCGTGTCCCAGTCAGAAGAACAGTGGAGGAGCTCCCGGCAACGAGTGCGGAGAGTCTGGGCTGCGTGGCTGGGAAGTGAAGCGTCTCTTCTCCTGGATTTGGGCAAAAAGAGGTCTTCAAAGGTTCGGTTCCTTGTTCCCCAGGAGGCACGTTCCTGGTTCTGGGTATGTGCTGAGGGCACAAGGTGATGAACTCTAGGCATGACCCCATGGGGATCCACCAGTGGGCACCACAGCCCAAGGAGTCCACCTTCACTGAAGGTTACAGAGCCTGGAAGATCACCAGACCAGCCCTGGGTCTTATCTGATGGCTGCTGGCCCTACATGGCATCTGACCAGGCAGTCTCAGCCCAGCCTGGCTCTTGGGTCCCATATGTCCTTATGCCAAGCTGAAGGGAAGGAGAAAAAGGAAGTCCCTTCACCTTGGTGAAGGGGAGAAGGGGTTCCATAGACACCTTTACAGTTTCTGGGACCATTACACCTTTGTCCCTTGTCCCTGCACATGAAGACATCAAAATGCCTTGGATGATGAGAAAACACTTTCTGATACCAACTGAGGTGGCCCATTTCGCCTCCAACCCTCCCCATGGAGAGCTACCTTGGAGCCTAACCTAAGCCCTACAACACCCCAGGGTTGGCTCTGGTGCAGGTCACTCTTTGAGATGGCAGATGGCAGGGACACCAGGTTCTGGGAGCCACCTTGTTTGGGAAGAACTTTGGTGGCACTTCCTGCTGGCTCCCTAAGAGCTGGGGCCAAAGGGAAAGGCCACGTCTGCTTTGCTCCGAGAGGGAGAAAGGAGGCACAGGCTGGATGGAAGGTAATTGGATCCCATTGCCCCACAAGAGGCAACTCTAATTTTTATGAGCATTTAAATGATAATACATCATCCTAACGATCCTCTTTGAGAATGATTATTGTTTCATATTACTTAGGTGTAAAAATATAAGCACCATGTAATTAGGGACCCAGTGTAATAAACTAATACAGATCGCCCGTTCGAACAAAATGAAGGTAATATAATTATGGAAAAGACACTATTGCTAAAGCAGGGGCCCTTGACTACCCCAGGAGGAGTGCTAATATTGCCAGGAAACGATCAGGATCTGACAGGCTAACGAGGGCCTTAATTAAGTATGAAAAACTGCTGAGCAAATGCTGCTGGAAACTTCTTCCCTCTCTCCTCTTTTGTTTTGAAAATGACTCCACAGCCCATGCTGATCTCTCCCTGTTGGAAATTCGAGGACCCCCACCCCGGAGCTGGGGCGGTTGTGCCCTGCTGGAGGCCTGGCCTGGCTGTTTCCTGGCCCGGCCCTGGTAGACGGCAGGCCGTGTGGTGCGTGCTGTGGCGGAGTGGGCCTGGCACAGCTGTCCCCCTGGGACGTGCCTTCTCCTGGGCATCCTGGGTCTGCGCCCCTTGGTCCTACATCCAGCCTTGCTCCCAAGTGAGAGGGAGACAATGGAGCACAAGAGAAAGAGTATGGGATTCAAGGTCTGACTTGGATGTTGACCCTGGGCTCTGTTCTTTAGGTAATTCGTGATTCCGGACAGACTTCTTAGCTTCCTCGAAACTCGGCTTCTTTTATGGGTAATGCCCTAGCTGTTGGCGCTGTGGTTCTCACAGGCAGGAGCCCCCTGTGCCGGCAGCACCAGGGGCACCTGGGAATTTCTTTGAAATGCAAAATTTACTCAACCTGCTAAAGCAGGAGCTGGGTTGCGGGAGGACCTAGCAATTTGTTCACAGCCCTTCAGAAGGTTCAGAAGGTTCTGATACACACTCAAGTTTGAGAACCACTGGGTTAGAGCCCCCCTTGGGATGAATACTACTGGTGTGAAGAGGTGAACAAGTTGATCCCTCATGGCCAGCATCACAGAGGGGAGGCGCTGGTTGGGGGATGGAGTTGGTATGGAATGGCGGAGGCGGAGGGGACACTGGTTGGCTTGTGGTTCCCCACGTCCCCTATTGGGGCTCTCTGGGCCCCTCTGCTTGCTACGTGCCTTTCTTTCTGTGCTCTCCCATTCCCCGGGTGCCCAGTGCTTCATCCCAAAGCCCAGCTTGGGCCCTAGAGCCACTGAATGAGAATCCTGGGAGATGAAGCCGGGGCATCAGTGTTTTTTAAAGCTCCCAGATAACTCCAATTTGTAGCCAAAGTTAAGGACCACTGGTATGAGGTAATCTACTTTTGGGTGTCTCTAACCTGATGTGTCCTTCCTCCCGAGGGTGTCTACATTTTCAGAGAAGATGAATGAGGGAGAAGGCATTGCTTAACCTGAAGTAATGGCATTCCCCCCCTTTAAACGTGGGCCTTTAACTCACGACCCTGAGATCAAGACCTGAGCTGAGATCAAGAGTTGAATACTTACACCTGGGTGGCTCAGTCAGTTAAGCAACTACCTCGCGCTCAGGTCATGATCACGGGGTCCTGGAATTGAGTCCCGCATTGGGCTCCCTGCTCAGCGGGAAGCCTGCTTCTCCTGCCTGCCACTCCCCATGCTTGTGGTCTCTTTCTCTCTCTCTCTCTGACAAATAAGTATATTCTCAAAAAAAAAAAAAAAAAAGTTGGACACTTAACCTACTGAGCCAGCCAGGCACCCAAAGAATGACTTTCTAATGGTAGAATACAGTGAGTCCTCACCCTCTGCTGGGGCAGGGTCAGACGCAGCACAGTTTTAATCTCAGACTCTGGTTCTGGGTTAGGGTATCAGGGAAGAAGTTTAGGGAAATGCTCTGTCCTTTGGGAGGCCGCAGGCATCAAGGGCCACATCTCCTTTTTCAACCCAACATAGGCTCAGGTACCAGCCGGCCCTTCTCTGTGTTGGAGAGCAGGCACACCCCTGCTTCCTCCTAACCCAGTTCCCCCTGAAAACTGGGCTCTGTCGTTTGCTCATCAGAGTGTGGAGTCCTCTCTGGTCCTCAAAGGATCACATTTTAAACAATGGGCTCTAAATCATCCACCACGTAGATCTTGGAATTAAACCCTGTCTCCTCTCCGGCCCCTCAAACAGGCAGTGGACTGGTTCCAGCCCAGAAGTACAAAGTTAACCTGGCTTCTGCCCCTTTTCCAACCTGCAGGTTGTGGAGGGAGGACAAAGAGGACCAGGGTGCAGAGGAAAAGGGCCTGGGGAGAGAGAGGAGTGAGGGCCAGAATGAGGGAGCGGCACGGCTGGAGAGTCAGGTGGGTGAAAGGCAGGGGCTCAGATGGACGGAGCATCAGCAAGCAATGGGCCGAGTGCCGGCCAGTGGACTGAGAGCCTGGGGGTGCTCAAGGGCCTAGTACTCTTGAGGAGCCACTGGGTAAGAGCAGTTGGAAGGATCCAGGGTGCCTGTGTGCCTCACCGGACCGCGACAGGGCCCGCGAGCAGTGGCAGGGCCCCGAGTCCTCGCTGGCAGCCCGGGCTCTCACCCCCCACCCCGCGCTGGTGCCCTCACCGTCCTCCAGGGTGGTGGCATTGATCTCGCTGGATGAGGGCCCCGTGCCAGCCCGATTGAAGGCCTGGACCACCACCCCGTATTGCGCAAACTTCTTGAGGTTGTCCAGGGTGTAGACCTCGCTGTCCCCGGTGGCCTTCATCTCCACGATGCTATACTGCCCGCTGCTGCCAGGGCTGTTTTCCCTGTAGCCGATCTGGTAGCCCCGTATGACGCCATTCTGCAGCTCCTTCTTGGGCGCCTGGGAGCGGGGTGGGGGAGGGGAGACAAAGACACAGGGGGCGCAGAGATGACGCTCTGAAAGCCAAAGGCAGATCATGTCCCGCTTCTGTTCTCAACCCTTCAAAGGCTTCCATCTCGCTTGGAGTGAAAAGCAAGCTCTTACAAGGGCGATGGAACCCTGTATGATCTGAGCCCTGTTACCTCTTGGGTCCGTCTCCTCTTCCTCACGCTGCCCCTGCTCCAGCACCCTGGCCTCTTGCGGTTCACATGGGGCCCACCTCCCTCCCAGGGGGAATGCTCTTTCCTTGCACCGCCACACGGCTTCCCTCTTCACCTCTGTGCTGTCCTTGCTGCAGTGCCCTCGTCTCCATGAGCCCTTCCTCATGCTCTTTATGTAAAATTGCTCCCTGCCCTCTGAGGCATATTTCTTACATTTCTTCCTGGCCCCCATCACTTCGTGGACCCACTTTTTCTTCCCCGTGCTTTCTTTTTCTCCATTGCACTTAACATCACCGGACATTCAATATATTTTACTTCTGCGTCCATCTGTTCCCATTGGCATATAAACACCGTAAGGATGAAAAGTATTGTTTCATTTGCTCTTTGCTGTACTCTCACTGTCTAAAATGATGGCTGATATGTAGTAAGACTTCAATACACAGTTACTGAATGAATGGATGGATGAATGAATAGGGCTATCATCTGACATGGGCTCAGGAGCCTGGGAGAAATGGAACAGCAGACAAAAAGTAACCAGCTGGAGAGGAAGATGAGCAATTAGCTCGAATAAAATGAGAGTCCCGAGAGGGGACATCACACCCTCCAGGACAGCTAGTGTCAAGAAATGGAAAATGACAAGTCTTGGCGATGATGTAGGCAAACCGGACTGGCGCACTGCTGGTGGGAATGCAAACTGGTGCAGCTGCCGTGGTCAACAACCTCACGGAGTGAAACATGGAATTCCCATATGATCCAGCAGTTCCACGCCTTGCTCCATACCCCAAAGAAGGAGAGTGGAGACTGAGACGGAGACTCGCACACCCAAGTTCACGGGAGCGTTATTATTCGTCACAGCCAAAAGGTGGGAACAACCCATGTGTCCATTGACGAATGAATGGATAAACGAACTGTGGTCTATAAAGGCAATGGAATATTATTTGGCCTGACACTTAGCCTATTATTCAGCCAGAATGGAATTCTGACATGGGTTACCATGTAGCTGAACTTTGAAAACATCACGGTCAGTGAAATAAGCCAGACACAAAAGTTGAAATGATGTATGATCCAGTTTCTCTGGGGTCCCTAGAACAGGCACATTCACAGAGTCAGAAAGGAGCCTAGAAGTTCCCAGGGACTGGGGCAGGGAGGGGGGTACTTATCAGTTAACAGGCACAGAGTTCCTGTTTGGGATTGTGAGAAAGTTCTGGAGATGGATGGTGGTGATGATTGCACACATGATGAATGTACTTTATGGCACTGAACTGTGCACTTAGGCATGGATAAAATGGTAAATCTTATGTAAATAGAANCCAAAAAAAAAAAAAAAAAAAGAGTCCTGACTTGGTGTATGCCCAGCCCTTTGGAGCATGTGGCTAGATTGCCCCAGAAATGATGGCTAGGGGTTGGGGTCTGTGGGGCAGGGGGGAGGCCTGAATCCAGCCCCCAGACAGAGGGACAGGGATGGACAGGAAACATGGTAAGAAGGGAGCATTTTGGAGCTCTGTCTAGGCTGGTGGGAATGAAGGATGGGTCCCAGTCAGCCAGGAGGAGAGAGTAAACACCAATGGCATAAAGCTGGGGGCTAGAAAACATACTCTTACCCCAAGCTCCAACCTTGATACAAACCAGACCCACACACACACACACACACTCCTGATACATCTCACATCCAGACCCATCAAAGCAAACATCCTAATCCACCTGCCCATCTACAGTCAGATAGATTCAGACTCACAGATAGAAACCGGCTCCTTGAAGAAGCAGACTTGCCCATCTATAAATTGAGAGACAGCACCCACCCCAGTGCATAGAAAAACAACTTGAATCAGGGTTTTAAAGACAATGAAGTTAATTGAAAAGCCCACCTTTTATTATACTAAAAAACGGTGAGATCAAAAACAATTAAGTTAGTAAAACAGTCCCACTGCTTTTTTTAACTTCAATGAATGTTTTAAATGAACTGCATTTTAAGCTCACTGTTAACTCAATAAAATGAAGTTTTTAATTTAACATAATTGTTTTGAACTCACTAAAGAGGTGTGTGTGTGTGTATTTAATTGACTTGACTTTTTGTTAATGCCTGAATAATGTTTCTCTGCACTTGGGCAGTCCTGTTTGCTAGTTTGTAAGTGAGAAAATTCCTGAGTTCTCATCTCTGCCCATGTGTACACACACACACACACACACACACACACACATCTATTATAGACACAAACATATCTTCAGGAGTGATACTCCGTCTTCACAATGATGCACACTCTGGTATTACACACACACATCCAAAATGTCACGTACCGATATATACAGCACACGTGTCCATGTGACCACAGCCATCTACACCGTGGTGATGATACACACCCGTGCCAAGCACCATGTAACATACTCACGTCAACATATGCTGACGGAGGTCCTGGATGGGCATCCGGGCACACCTTGCTATATCCATATGTATATATTCACGTATTAATACAAATCTTCACCTATCTTCCTTCCCTCCCTCCCTCTTCTCTCTTTCTCTCCTCCTGTCTCTGCCTCTCTCCTCCCCTCCACTGCTCCTCTCACCCCCCAACCGGCACACTGAGGATTTAAATCAATCTTAATAATATTTCTTTGAAGCATTAAGAAATCAATAGGGCTGATTGCAAATTTATGTCATAAAGCAGTGGCGATCCATCTCACGGAAAGGGTCTTAAAATGAAGTGACTTATCTTTCAAGTGAATCTTTATTTTTCATTAATCTGTTTCTTGGTGTTAAAAAAAAAAATCCCCTGAGAAGTCAGGCCAAAATTTATTGATGGGCTGGTTCATTCTGAAGTTCTAACTTTCTAATCAATTTTATTTTTCATTATGAGACTTTGGAGAAATAAATCTGATTCTAAATTTTTATCGACCTCCTGGTCTGAGCTCTGTAGCCAAATGGTTCAGTGTTTTACATATGTATTCATTCCCTGCCCCCAACTCCTGGCTTCCTGAGAGTGTTCCTGGGACATGGGTCCAGAACCAGGATGCAGACAGACTTGGGGTTAGATTCTAGGCTTCACTCCCAGTTTCAGAGGGAAGCCCTGGAGCCCAGATCTGAATCTGAAGGGGAACCATGGCTCTGGGCATCTACTAGGTGGGCTGGTTCCCAGGAACGACCAACTGCCCAGCCTGCGCCCCATTTCCATCCTGGTATTTCTCTAGGGAAAGAAGGAACCATGCATTGCTGTGTGTGTGTGTGTGTGTGTGTCTGTGTGTGTGTGTTTCTGTGTGTGTGTGTGTCTGTGTGTGTGTGCATGTACACATACATAAGAGTGTATGTAGTTTTTTTTTTTTTTTTAAGATTTTGTTTATTTATTTGAGAGAGAGGGAGAGAAGCAGACTCCCTACTGAGCAGGAAGCCTGATGCGGGGCTGGATCCCAGGACCAGGAGATTGTGACCCGAGCTGAAAGCAGACGGTTAACGGCTTGAGCCACCCAGGTGCCCCAAGAGTATAGTCCTTTTAAGGAAAATATCACTAAGCCCTTTTGTGGAAGGCCCAGAGGAGGACTGAGTGCCTGATCTTTCCCTTTCAGAAGTTAGAGCCAGAAAATGAGCTTGGAGGTCTGGTCTCAGATGCGGAAAAGGCATTCCTTCCCAAGCCTCACCATTGAGATGGGAAAGTTCCAAGAAGAAAAACATGTATGAGTTCTAAGAAAGCTCTCTGTTCCTGAACTCCATGCAGTGGGCTGGGGCTCAGGACCACCTAGCAGGGGGAGTGGGAGAGAGAGAAGCAAGCTCCCTGCTGAGCTGGGAGCCTGATGTGGGACTCGATCCCAGGACCCCGGGATTGTGACCTGAGCCAAAGGCAGACGCTTAAGGACTGAGCCACCCAGGTGTTCATGAGAGTTTTCTTAAGTGACAAGGTCTTCACTTAATTCACAGGTCTCTGCCCCTTCGAAATGGCTGCAGAGAGACTGGTCTGTTTTTCCTGCAGCTCATCCACCCCCAGAGGAAGGGAGGGCAGTTATTTTCACTCTGGCTTTATAGAGGAGGAAAGTGAGGCCTGAAAACACCAAGATTCCTGTGCGTGGCCTCACCGGGAGAAGGTGTGGGGGTCATATCACCAAACCTCCCGGCTCCAGTCACAGGACCAAGACAAGGGGAAGACCCCGTCCTGCCATCTCCCATTGTCTACAGGGCCCCCGTGAACTTTGTACAAAATCAAATTCAACTCCTGACCTATTACAACGTGTGTAGTTGGGAAGAGAGGCCAGTGTGGTGGAAAATCATATTCCCCTCCTTGGCACTGCCAAGTTCTCCATCTCACCCCAGGTACACGCCTGCCTCAGAGAGCCCGGGTAGAGAGGGAGTGGGGATTGGTGGGGCACCCAACCCTTTATCCTCCTGTCTTTCCTCCTCTCGGACCTCACCTGTTTAGCAAAAAACAGGCATGAGAATTCTAAGAGACTAGAGACCAGCAAGCTTGCTGGGGCTTCATTCCTGGGTTGAAGAGACAGGAGGCATAGAGGCAGTTAGCGGGGAAATGATTTGATCTCGCTTACCTTCCAGGTCACTTGGATGCTCTGTGAGGTTACTGGCTGCAAGGTGACATCCATGGGGGGCCCATCAGGAGCTGGGGGACGGAGAAACAGCATTACAAGTCAACTCTTGGAAGAAAAGAGTCCTAGGTTCTTACTCTCATCCTCCTGAGCTAAAGGACTACTAGGAAACAGAGGAAAAGCTCATACACGAAAGCAGAGGATCTTCCATTGAGCCCCCTGAAACAAACATAGGGCTTACAATGCTTCTCCTTTCTCCATGATTTGCCGAAAACAAAAAACAATGACAATGAGCTACTACTGGATATGCAGCAGACTAGCGACAATTCTTAAAAAGTCGGATCGTCTCAAGTGTAGGCAAGGGTATGTTGTGGCAGGAATTCTTACATATACTGGATATGGCTTGATACTTTGGAAGACATTTTGGCATTCTTGGCTAAAGGTAGAACTATGCTTGTCTGATGACTTTGTAATTCTGCAACTACTTAGATTCCACAGAGAACTCGCCAACCACTGTAAGCGTACCAGCACAAAAATATTCATAGCTTCAAACTGTCAACCACCCAAATGTCCATGTCCATTAAAATGGACCAAGAAGCTATGGTAGAACTTCAAGGAATACTACACAGCACTGAAAAATGCACAAATGAAGAAACTCACAAAAATACTATTGATCCAAACAAAGAAGACACACAAGAATATGCTGAGAATAATTTCATGAATACATGCCACTGGAAAATAGGCAAAAACTAAACTATATGATTTATGTGTATATACACTGTAGTGACAGTATAAGAAAGAAAAGCAAGAAGGGCTACTGGTTACTTCGTGGGGAGGAACAGGGTGCTCTGGTTGGGAAGGGGTACAGGGAGGACCCCTGGCCTGCTGCCAATTGATAGTGAGTTTGGATTATACTAGTTTTTACTTTATTATTATTTGTAAAGCTGCACATATATATTATATGTACTTTTGATATTATTTTATATTTCACAATAACATGAAAAACTATAGGGAGAGAAAGCTTGTTTAAACTTTCAGACAAAATCCAAGACAAAGGTCATGGAAATTAATACAAGGCACTAGTACTCTGCCCTTTGCCGATCTAGCATATCTGTCCTTTCTAGACAGGCTGGGGCTAGGGGAGTGAGAAAGAACCATGGACAGCTCCCCAAAGCCCAGCATCTACGACTCCACCTGGAAAAGGTCAAACAGAAGAGCTTTCCATGATCCAGAAGCAAACACAAATAGATACCTTGGGATCTCTCCTTCCCTCTTGTATTGCAAGCCCACCATCAGTGGACAGGGTGGGTGTGGGCCTCCGATGGCTCCGATCCCCAGGGCCATGGGAAAGGGCCACAAGGCCAGGGACTCACCAGCCTCCTCGGTGCTGATGGTGAGCTCTTTGCTTGGCTCGCTGCGGCCAATCTTGTTGAAGGAGTACATGCGGATGCTGTACACAGATGCTGGGTGCAAGTCCACGATGTTGGCCTGGTTGATGGTGGGGGAGATGTTGCGTGTGGACTGCTTGAAGTCCCAGGAATCTGGAGAGAGAGCACCCATTTCAAACCATAGCCAGGAAAACCCCACAACCCCGCCCCAACCTCAAGTCTCAATCTCCACTGCGTGACGCAGAAGAGGTCCACCTCCACACAGACAGCAGCAAGAAGGCACGGGCCTTACCGACTTCACAAAGAGGACAGAGATTTTGTTCCATGAAGATCAAAGAGACCAAGGGAGGCCTGAGAATGTGAGCAGCAAATGCACTGGCTCTCCTCTGCCCTGGGCCAGCCTGTGAGTTCAAGCCTCAGACGGGGGTCAGACGATATGTTTCCTAATGTTCCCCTTTCAAGATCCCCATTTGCTTGCTAGCCCTAAGGGTGTGATTAGCCAACGCCCTTCTTCCTGGCCTCCCATACCACATCAGGGAGCTACCATAGCCATGAGATTCCTATCCTCCCAGTGCCAAGGGTGACGCCAAGCCTTCTCCCCCTTTTCCCTCCTGTATATGCCTCTATATCTCCTTTCCTTGTGCACTTGTGTGGTGGTGGTCCTGAAGGTTACTTGGTCTTCGAGGGGACAGACCGAGTGTCAGAGTCCCCAGCCCAACCCCCACTCTCTTTCTCTCACCGGCAGGAGAATGATGAGTGTTTAGGGTCAGAGAGGTGAGCATGCTCCTGATTCGTCTAAGGGGACTGGCAGCCCATTCCAGGGCTGTTTAACAACATTGTAGAAAGGGCAAAATACCAGATAAATGCCACTCAGGAATACTATGAGAGGAAACTTTCATCTCCAGAGGAATCCAGTCATTCATTCGCTATATTTTTTTGCCGGGCGCCTACCGGGGGATTCCCAAGAAAAATGGGAAGGGCTTGCAGTTACAGTAATGCCTCAGCTAGGATCTTCCAAACCCAGAATTCATAACTAGATTACTTTATTGGCACTTCACTTTGAAAAGAAAAAAAAAAAGGCAGAGCACAAGGAAACAAGCTGATAGTAGGGCTTAAAAATCTTCTCAGGGCATGTCCTGATGTCACTATTCAGTCTAATTTTCCATGCCTTTTAAATCCACAGTAGAGGATCCTGAAAATTCTCAGTAGAAAAGATTAAATTGCATTCACTACTGTTTAATCCCTGGAACAGGAGAGGAGGCAAGCGTATTCTAGAAAGACTGTTAGGAAGACTTCTTTTCCTTTTATAAAAAAGGCTTAAACCTGATAAATCAGTTCACCAGAAGAGACTATACCCTGCCTTCAGATTCTGGTTAATTGAGGTCTTGATGGTTTTCAAAACACCACTTTTAGTTGCATAGGCCCGGCATCTGTGAAAGGCACTGGCCCAGCTCCCCATCTGCAGTTTTGCATTTAATTCTTTGGTTTTATGAGCCAAAGTCACAAATGGCAGGCTGCGGAGGCTCAGAAACACATTATTTTCTCCTTGTCTTTTAAAACACCCCAACCACCGGGAGTCACTCTGGCTGCCAGGTTAAGCCAGAGTTGCGAATGTGCGGGCTCCTACCTGCCATGGTCACCTCTTTGGTTTGGAAGGGAATGGACTAGCAACGTGGTGGCAGGTGTTCCCTTCTGTCTGTGGCATGCCGGGAGCTGATGCCAGGTCATACTTGATTTGCCCATGTTTATAGGAGATGGACAGTAATCACGAGTCAATGAGTTCATTCTGATGAGGGCAGACAGAGGGAGGAGGCCCGCACGATGTATCTGAACACAGAGGGGTGAAGGAAAAGAGGCACTAATGTATATACATGTCATTAAAAGAGACTTGCTCTCTGTATTGGTAAGAAAGACTTGTGAGTTACAGACCATGGAGGTGTTGTGGATTGAAATTTACGTAAAACGGACATTTTCTTCACAATAGGTTCAGATTATTATCTCCTCATTTCTTTTTACCAGTATCACAGCAGTGATAACGCATCCCTCCATGTGGTTGAGCCACCTGGTACTGATTTGTCCCATTACAGCGGATGCTGACCTCGATCACTTAGCTTAGGTGTTCTTGTCCGCTTCCCCCACTTATTATAAAGTCACTATTTCCCCCTCTGTCATTAATGAGGGTCTTGGAGGGCTTCACTGAGAAATGTGAATAAACCATCACATTTTCTTCTTAGTCTCTCTTTGCTTGTGGTTTGCTTTGAGAAACGAAGTCTGTCACTTTTGTTTACATGGAGAGGTTAGCTTTTGCAAGCTGGGATTTTAATCCATCAGGCCTCGTGGGCCAGTCCATTACGACTGAGTGGGAACTCATGTCACAGACATACTCTTCTTTATTACTTTGTATTTTCAAAAAAGTCTACAAGAATCAAGAACCGTATTATTAATGTATGTCAAGTGTGTTAAGTTTCTAAAACACTGCTCAGCACACATGATACGCATTCGCAAAGAAAGGAAGACTCAGAAAAACTGCTCTAATGTATTTTATCTCAAGGTGTTCATTTCCCCAGTGTGTTTGCAAAATACAAAGAACATCATCCAAAAATAGATTTATAAGATTTACACAATTGAAAATAATCTTGATTTCACTGGACAGGAAAATTTTCTTCTCTATCACTTTTAGTGTATACATAGTTCCCATTTTTATGTATGTCTATGTATATACAATGTTAACATTATTTGATTCATTCTTTCTTGTTACCATCTTAACGTGTTTCTATTACTCTTCTCAGTTAACGGAAACTGCTAGAGACATTCATTAGGACTGTCTCTGTGTATTGGTCTGTGTGTTCTTTTCAGCTAAATTCTACTTAAGACACATTGGAGTAAAACCTGGACTTTACCGTTTGCTGGATATTTGACAAAATATTCTCATAAAAGAGGAACGATATTATTATTCTCAGATTATTTATATGGTTCATGCATTAATAGATAAAAAACTGGTAGAAAGATATGTGGTGTATAGTAGATTTTCAGAAAGGTTTGTTGTTGCTATGTTCATGATCTATTAGGCCTGTGAATTCCATGTAACTTTTTCATGGGACCAGAGGCATTGGCATCACTGGTTAAAAATGAGGAAACTCAGGTCCCACCCCAGAACTCCTGTGCTAGACAGAATCTGGATGTTTTCAAGGTCTCTAGTGTATTCCCTAGGCATTAAAATTTGAGTATACTTCTAACTCACCACAACTTTCCCATCCCAGAAATAATCACCATTTATCCTATAGGATATAAATATAACACTCAGGAATGTGTATGCCTGTGTTGAGGCCTTAATTTTATAATTTGTCTTCCAGAAAAATGTAGTCCCCACAGTGGTTTTTGTGGACCATGTGTCATCTTCTCTCCTCAGAGTTAGAGAATATTACTGTGTAAAAAAATGATCTCATTGGATAATTCAGGACACTCTCCTAAGTCCCAGCAAATTCTTTTAAGTCTCTGGTTTCATCTTGGGTCAATGATGAATTCTGTCCATGGCCACCTGGTCACTTGTTTTGAATTCCAGGGACTGCTGCCGTTCAGGGAGGTGACCACAGAGGTGTCTTATGAGGCATGGGATGTATCCAGGGATGTCGTACTGGAGAACTTACGGGAATCTGGCCTCTGTGGCCAAGTCCACTCTCCGGGTTTTGGCCCCATTGTTTGTGGAAGGTCTCCTGGGAGCTTCAGCTTCCCACGACAGAGTTTCAGATCCCTGCTTCAAGGACATACTGGGAGTTTGTTGGTATAGAAAAGGAAGACTGTGTGATGTTTCATCATAACTTTAAGCTTCATCTTTCCTGAGGTAAGCTGCATCCTTTACTGGAGATTAGTGGTAGTTCTATAAATTCAGTGGTATCACCTCTTGTTGCCCCCATCCTAACATCCAGTTTCCACGCCTTATTTCTGACCCAGTAATACTCAGAAGTGGAATTCAGGATCTGAAATGTTCACTGTCCTAGCAACAGTAAAGGAGCCATCAGAAAACAGTGTTTTGGGAAATCACATTCTAGAATATTCTAATATCCTACAATGTCCTCTCTTCTCACCTTCTTAGAGTTCACAACACTCCATCAGAGATTAGAAAATCCCCAGCCAAACTCAGGTTCCTTTTTCTAATAAACAGGTCTTGCTGTCTCTAAGCCAAACCTGGTCACCAGGGCAAAAGAAGAAGCCCTGGAATGTGAGGAGAAAGGAAACAGGAACCACACACCCAGGTGGGCAGAAGTGGGCCAAGGGTCACAGAGGAAGCCAGACCTTAAAATATGGTTTGGGAAGGTCTGTTTTAATGGAAATGATTTCAAGTCACCTAAGTTTTCTATTGCTGCCACAGAAGGACATCTGCCCAACTTTTATTGTCTCTTAAACCCTCGGGGCATCTCCTTCTGCTCAGTCAGTGGTCTTTTGTCACATTCACACCGAGTCCCCAGAACTCCTTGGACTGTGAGGGCTGGGCTGCTCTAGCAGCCGTTCCATCGCTCGTAGGGCCTGGGAAAATCTGTGCACAGCTTCCGAGGAATTCTATGCCAAGCCATTTTTAGAGTTCTGTGTTGCCTCATGTAGGAATTGGAGAAGGAAGTGGTGAGATAGTGGGATTTGGTTTAGAAATCCCAGAAATGCTGGAGACAGATACCATGTGTATCCTGAGTCACTTCCAAACCTACGGAGGCTTCAGACAGGACCCTCCAAAGTTTGGACTCAGAGATTTTGTTATGACACAATGCACCTCCTTAAAATGAGAAAATTGAATCCTCCTCTGTTCCACTTTGAAATTTCCTTGTTCTCTGTCTGCTTCTCCCTCTCTCTCTCTCTGCCTCTGCCCCTACTCCACTCATGCTCTCTCTCTCTCTCTCTCAAATAATTAAATCTTAAAAAAAAAGAAGTTTCAATNTGCTTCTCCCTCTCTCTCTCTCTGCCTCTGCCCCTACTCCACTCATGCTCTCTCTCTCTCTCAAATAATTAAATCTTAAAAAAAAAGAAGTTTCAAGTCTTTATGCCCCAGTTCCTCAATAGTAAAAGAGTTTCATATATCTATTTACCTCATAGAATTCTTTCTTCTATTGAGGCATAATTGACATATAACATTATATTAAGTTTCAGGTGTGTGGCATAATGATTTGATATCCACATACATTGTGCAGTGATCACTACTTTGAGTCTAGCTATCTGTCACCATACAGAGTGACAAAGGTTTTTTCCTTCCTTTTCCGCTTCTCTTCCCTTCCCTTTCCTTTCTCCTTTCCCCTCCCCTCCCCTCCTCTCCTTTCTTCTCCTCTCCCTTCCCACCCTCTCTCCTTTTCTCCCTCCCTCCCTCCCTTCCTATGTAGGCTCCACACCCAGCATGGAGCCCAATGTGGGGCTTGAACTCATAGCTGTGAGATCAAGACCTGAGCCGAAGTCAAGAGTCAGATGGTCAACTGACTGAGCCACCCAGCTGCCCCCAAAGTTTTCTTCTTATGATAGGAACCCTCAACATTTAGTCTTTTAGCAAGTTTTAAACACGTGACACAATATTGTTGTCTATAGTCACCATTCTATACATTACATCTCTATGACTTATTTATGACTGGAAACGTGTACCCCCTGATGTCCTTTACCCATTTCATCCACCCCCAAAACCTCTCCCCTCTGGTAACCACCAGTCAGTTCCCTGAATCCATGAGGTTTATTATGTGTTTCCTTGTTTTGTTTTCAAATTCTGCATATAAATGAAATCATGTGATATTTGTCTTTTTCTGTCTGACCTATTTCACTTAGCATAATACCTTCTAGGTCCATTCATGGTGTTGCAGATGGCAAGAGTTCACCATTTTTTATGGCTGAGTTATATTCCATTGTGTGTGTGATGTATGTGTGTGTGTGTCCCCCACAACTTCTTTATCCATTCATATATCGATGGACTTCCAAATCTTGGCTATTGTAAATAATGCTACAATAAACATAGGAGACCTACATATTTTCAAATTAGTATTTTTGTTTTCTTTGGGTAAATACCTAAGGAGTGGATTTGCTGAATCATACAATAATTCTACTTTCAATTTTTTGAGAAACTTCCTTACTGTTTTCCATAGTGGCTGCAGCAATTTACTGTCTCACCAACAGTGTAAGAAGGTTCCCTTTTTTTCCCTTCGCATCCTTGCCAATACTTGTTATTTCTTGTTTTTTCAATTCTTTGAAGGCTGAGGGAGGTGGGGAAGCTGCAGAAGAAAAATCTTAAGCTTGTAGAGGTTGGTTCATGAGGTTTAAGGAAAGAAGCCATCTCTGTAACATGAAAGTGCAAGGTGAAGCAGGAAGGGCTGATGTAGAAGCTGCACCAAGTTTTCCAGAAGATCTAGCTCAGAGAGTAAATGAAAGTGGCTCCACAAAACAACAGATATTTCAATGTAGATGATACAGTGATCTACTGGAAGATGCCATCTAGGACTTTCATAGCTAGAGAGGAGAAGTCAATGCCCTGCTTCGAAGCTCCAAAGGAAAGGCTGACTCTCTGGTTAGGGGCTAATGTCGCTGGTGACTTTCAGTTGAAGCCACTGCACATTTAACATTCCCCGGTCCTAGGGCCCTTAAGGATGATGCTAGGGGTGCCCAGGTGCCTGAGTTGGTTAAGTGTCCAACTCTTGATCTCAGCTCAGGTCTTGATCTCAGGGTCGTGAGTTCAAGCCCCATGTTGGGCTCCATGCTGGGTGTGGAGCCTACTTAAAAAAAATTAAGAATTATGCTAAATCTACCCTGCCTGTGCTTTATAAATGGAACAACAAAGCCTAGATGCTGGCACATCTGTTTATAACAGGGTTTGCTGAATATTTTAAGCCCACTGTTGAGACTTATTGCTCAGAAAAAAGATCTCTTTCAAAATATTACTGTTCATTGACAATGCCCCTGACAAGAGGTCTGATGAAGATGTACAGTGAATGTCATTTTCATGCCTGCTAACACAACATCCATTCTGCAGCCCATGGATCAAGTAGTTATTTCGACTTTCAAGTCTTGTTATTTTAAGAAATACATTTCATAAGGCTATAGATGCCACAGATAGTGATTCCCTTGATGGATCTGAGCACAGTAAATAGAAAATCTTCCAGAAAGGATTTACCATTCTAGAAGCCATTAAGAATATTTGTGATTCATGAGAAGAGGTGAAAATAGCAACATTAAGAGGAGTCGGGAAGAATTTGATGTAGACTTTGAGGGGGTCCAAGACTTCAGTGGAGGAAGTAGCTGCAGACATGGTAGAAACACCAAGAGAACTAGGATCAGAAGTGGAGCCTGAAGATGGGACGAGTTGCTAGTCTCATGATAAAACCTGGACGGAGGAGGGGTTGCTTCTTAGGGCGGAGCAAAGAAAGTGGTGTCTCGAGATGGAATCTACTCCTGGGGGAGATGCTGTGAAGATTGTTGAAGTGACAACAAAGGATTTAGAATATTACATTAACTTAGTTGATAAAGCTGGGGCAGGTTTGAGAGGATGGACTCCAGTTCTGAAAGAAGTTCTACTCTGGGTAAAATGCTACCCAATAGCATCGCATGCTACAGAGAAACTGTAAAAGGAAGAGTCGATTGATGTGGAAAACTTCATTGTCGTCTCATTTTAAGAACCTGCCAGAGCCGCCCCAGCCTTCAGCAACCCCCACCCTGCTGAGTCGGCAGCCAACCACACCGAGGCAGGACCTTCCACCAGCAAAAAGATTATGCCTTGTCGAAAGCTCAGATGATGGCTAGCACTTTTTTACAATACATTGTTTTTTAAAAACATAATGTCTTGCACACATAAAAGACTACAGTATAGTATATGCGTATATCACCTTGGTGATCTGAACCACCAATATCTCCCAGGTATGCCTATCATTATCGATAAATATGTACTTATTGCCACTTAGTAACTGTTCTCCACCTGTTACATCGTCTCTCTCCATTCCTTCTTTTGCTCTCTTCACTTGTGATTTGATGACTTTCTTTAGTGAGCTTAAATTCTTTTCTCAAGATCTCTCGCATTTTTTTGTGTGTGTATCCCTTAACTAATTATTGTAGTTATGGATATTTTTACTACTTTTGTCTTTTAGCCTTCATACTAGCTTTATAAGTGATTAATCCACTACATTTACTTTTACCAGTGAGATTTTTACTTTCACATGTTTTCCTGTTACTAATTAACACCCTTTGTCTTCAGCCTGAAGAAGTCCCTTTAACATTTGTTGTAAGACCAGTTTAGTGGTGATGAACTCATTTAGCTTTTGCTTGTCTGAGTAACTCTTTGTCTCTCCTTCAATTCTGAATGATAACCTTGCTGGGCAGAGTATTCTTGGTTGGATTTTTTTTTTCCTTTGACACTTTAACTATGTCATGCTGCTTCCTTTTGGCCCGCAAAGTTTCTGAAAAATCTGCTGATAGTCTCATCGGGTTTCCCTTGTAGATAACAAGTTGTTTTTCTCTTGCTGCCTTAAAGATTTTCCCTTTATCTTTAATTTTTGGCATTTTAATTACAATGTGTCTTGGTGTGGGTCTCTTTGGGTTTATCTTCTCTGGACCTCTCTGGGCTGCCTGGATCTGGATGTCTGTTTCTCTACCCAGGTTAGGGAAGTTTTCAGCCATTATTACTTCAATTAAGTTTCCTGCCCATTTATTTCTCCTTGAGGACCCCTGTAATGTGAGTGTTACTCTGCTTACTACTGTTCCAGAGGTCCCGTAAGCTGTCTTCACTTTCACAAATTCCTTTATCTTTTTGGTGCTCTGTTTGGGAGAGTTACACTGCCCTGCCTTCCAGGTCACCGATCCTCTGTACTTCTTTGTCTAGTCTCCTGTTGAACCCCTCCAGTGTGTTCCTCAGCTCTGTGACTTCTATTTGGTACTTTAAAATATTTTCTGTGTCTTTGTTGAAGCCCTCACTGTGTTCATCCATTCTTCTCCTAAGTTTTATGAGCATCTTTATGACCATTATTTTGAACTCTTTACTTACCTCCATTTCATTAAGTCTTTTTTTTTTCTGGGGCTTTATCTTGTTATTTCATTTGGAATATGTCTCTCTGTTTCTTCATTTTGCTTGACTCTTCGTGTTTGTTTCTATGTAGTAGGTAAAATGGCCACCTCTTCCTATCTTGAAGGGGTCTTGTGTGGGAGATGAACCAGATTGCTTCACCTTGACCTAGCCTTTGGTTGTTGTCTCTTGAACCTTTGTGATTGTCTAAACAAAGTTTATTCCTTTCTTTTAAGATTTTATTTATTTGACAGAGAGAGGGAGGGAGAGAGAGAGAGAGAGAGAGAGAGAGAGAGAGAGAGAGATCACAAGATCACAAGTAGGCAAAGAGGCAGGCAGAGAGAGGAGGAAACAGGCTCCCCGCTAAGCAGAGAGCCCGATGCGGGGCTCGATCCCAGGACCCTGAGATCATGACCTGAACTGAAGGCAGAGGCTTAACCCACTGAGCCACCCAGGTGCCCCAGCAAAGTTTATTCTTGATAGGTACCAGTTATTGAGGGTGTGCTAAGACCCGTCAGTGTTCCAGAGGGAGGGATCTTAGCACCTTTGGACTTCGAGGCTGATTGGAAACCAGACTTTCAGGCAGCAGCTTCTAAAGTATACAAATACATACTGTCTTATAGGACCATAATCACAAACCCTGCTGACCTCTAGACGAGGCCATCTGGAGGTTCCCCTTGGCAACAGTTGCAAAAAATCAAGGCTCCAGACAAGCGTGTGAGCTCCTTTCTAGGATGTACTGGGGAGCTAAAGTGAGGCCAAAGGAAAGCACAAAGATGGCCTTCCCCCAGCTCACATTCCCTCAGGACATTTCGGTAATCTCTGGATATGACCTGAAGCCTGTCCCTCAGGTGGAAGCTCCAGGAGAAGTAAATAAGCCTTTTTCACAGGAAGACTGGGTGTATTTCAGTCTGCTGTCCGTGCAGTATCCTGGGGTGAGAGCCTGCCAAGAATCGTCTCTCTGATTGTTTCAGACCCAAGGGGCCCAGAAACACAAGCCTGCCTAGCCACTAGACCCAGATGCTTTAGGGCTGTCCCCAGTGAGGACTGCACGCACCTCCTGGCTTCACCAGGGCCATGGGGGTGTGCGGGGGTGGGGCGCACCAGCTGACTTTAGTGGAGAAGAAGTGCTAATATTTACCAAGCATCTGTGATGCACCAGGTGTGGTCTGGACAATGTAAACACTCACCATTGACTCCTCACACCCCCTCATGATATCAGCACCATGTCTCCATGGTATAGGTGACTCCTTGTCATCAAGACTAATTTCTTACTTGGCCTCTCAAGTGTTCAACACTTGAACCTCTCCCTTCCTCTTGAAACACTCTTTCCTTGGCCTCCCTGATAAAACACTCTCTCTGGCTTTTCTCTTATGTTTTGGACGATTTTTTCTCTTTCTTTTTTCCAGAGGCATCTTCCCTACCCTGCCATTAATGGTTAGATGGAGCTCTTCCAGGCTCCATGTTAGGTTGTCCTTCTCTTACTTCATAGACTTTCCCCGTGCTTGGCTTCTATTTCCTTCTATACACAGAAAAGTCAAAGACTTGTGTCCATCTGGATGTCTCCCTTGCACTCAAGATTTTTATAGCCAGCTGTTTCCTTGACATCCCTTCTTCGATGTTTCAAAGGTGTCCACAGTCAACATGTCCAAGACAGAAGTCTTGACCATACATCCTATAAACCCATCGCCTGCCTGGGTCCCTGTCTCAGGAAATGGAATTGTGGTAATGCTAGGTGGTATTCTTGACATTTCTCTCTATCAAGTCTTACAGCTTTTGTGTTCCATGTATCTACTGAATCTCTCCATTTCTCTCTGTCTCTATCCCTGCCCAGGCCAAGCCACTGTCATCTCTCACTTGGACCAGGAAAATAACATCCTAACTAGCTAGCCTCCCAGAACCCACTCTGTGCCCCCTTCCATCTGTTCTCCACACTGCAGCTGTCATTCATCCCACAAATATGATCAAGCACTTCTTACAGGCCAAACACTATTTTGGCATTGAGACTAGTCTCCTCTAACACAAATCTGGTACTGCCATCCCCTTGCCTAGAACTCTTCAACAGTTTTTCCGTGCTCTTGGGATAACAACAAAGCTTCCTTACATGACCTCAGGCCCTGCAACATCTGGCTTGTGTAAACCTTTCTGGCTTTATCTTTCACCACTCTTTCTCCTCTGAGCTCCTACAGCATTTACAGCCCTCTTTATTATCTGAGGCTCATGGTGTCAGCAGCAACTGCCCAAGGAGATGCTAAGCTCCCTGAAGGCAGGAGCCATGTCTAAATCTTTGGCTGTCTCCCTCCCTTGGCATGTCCTGGGCACTTATAACCCACTGCTGGTGTTGGATCAGAGCCCCTTTTTGTCCTTTACTTTGGACTTGGAGTTCCTCTGCATTTTGTAGTCGCAATAAATCCCTTTGCTTTGCCTTTCCCTTCCTTGCCACACTCAGCTGCCAATCACAGGAGGGTGGCCCCCTTTTCCCTTGTAAAAACCCATCATTTTCAGGTGGATTTGACCTGGTGTTCCCAAATCATCTTTGATGTTGGCACAAAAACTCTCTCCCCACAGCCCTCCTGGGCTAATGCATCAGAGTCAAATCTGAAGGCCTTTAGCTGATTTTCCAAACTTGATCACTGCCATCTCTCTGACCCTGAATAGCTGAAATTGGGGGCCCTATTTTCTTCTCTTTCCTTTTCAGCTCTCTCAGAGTACTGAGCTAGCTTTGGTGAATATTGTTTCTTTTAATATTCCCTTTCATATGAGCCTGGCTTACCCAGATTAACATATTTCATTAAGGGCTCTCTTTCCCTTTCTTCATCAAAGGGTTTCTGATGCAAAATATTCTTCTTAAAAAAATAAGGAAGTGGCTGGGGAGATGTCAGTGCCTTCTACTCTGTGAGCTGCTTGCCGGGAGGGGACCTGGAGCCTCTGGTTTTTTAGGAGACGCATTTGCTGTAGAGGGGGAGCAGCTTGGACAAAAGCCACATCTGGAGGGTTTAGCTGCCTGCGTTTGGGAAACAAATCCGTTCTGCATCTCTGACTTCCTCCTTGTATCACGGCCCTAAGTGCTCCCCCCAAATGGCAATCTCTCTGCAGCACCAACAGGAGGTTCCCCGGGTCACAGTGACAGCTCACAACACCCCAATACCAGTCCCTTCAGCAGCCACGCTCCAGCTCGCACAGAAGGACACAGCGCACCAGGCAGGCTCACCCCATGGAGGCCGGCAGCTCGCACCATGAGGCTGCCTTCTGGGCTTGGAAGGCCAACCTCGACCAACCCATCCCCGTTCCTTGCTTGGGGAACAGAAGCGAAATGTGGTGTCTGCATTTTTAAAACTGCACCGCGCCATCTGATAGATTTGTGTGGACGGTGCTATTTATCATTCAGCATTCATGTATTATTACTCTGCTGCCTGGGGCCAGGAGAAGTCAGCGTGAGCGGGATGGTTTAGAAAGGGCAGACTTGGTAATTTCCCTTGGAAAATTAGCATGACGAGCAACACGGCAGAAAATCTGGCAAAGACAAAACTGTGGCAAAGAAGGGGGTCGGGAGCAGCTGGTCCAGACCCAGCACGGGTGTGGTTCGGGGCAGGAGGAAGAGAGAGGGAGGGAGAGCGGAGGCACGGGACGGGCACCCGTGGAGAGTTAGGAATGTGCCAGGCGCTGTGCTAAGCACTTCCACGTGAGTCCTCCCACTGCCTTAACCCTTACACCCACGCTCAGAACGACATGCTTCCGGCCCCATTTGGTAGATAAGGAGACGGCCGAAGTAGCTCGCTGAAGATCACACGGCTCTGACACTTGGTCAACCCAAGTCACCTGCTTTGAGAATGGTTATTGTTCCACTATTCCATGTGTGGAAGAAGATTTACACACTTACAGAGACACGCACGTGTGCGCACACATGCCCAGCCCCCTCCTTCCTTCGAGTCACCCATCTGTTCCCTAGGATATCTTTCTCAGTTGTCACGTAATATGGTTTGTGATGTGTTCCATGGGACTGGATGGAGCTTCGTAACGGTGCTGAAGGCGCGTGTGCGTGTGTGCACGTGTGTGTGCGTACACAGTGTATGTTCTCACTCCCACTGCATGATAAGCTCCAAGCGCAACACTCTGCCTCTCACTTCTTTTTCTCCCCCTACCCCATGGCTGCTGCATGATTCCGCAAACAAACTACGGGCACTCAGTCCACACTGCCGACTGAGACACATCTATTTCAGCCCACAAGCCCCACAGGACTAGAAATTGCCACATGAGATGTGGGAGTTTGACGGGAGTGAGGACCTCACCTCTAGGAAAGGTTAGTTATAGCCCTGGGCTGGACGCTTTCCCTTTAATCCTCAAAATAATCCCCCGAGATAGGCACTCCCACCCCCCGCCTTGCAGACGAGGAAGCTGGGCTGTGCTCAGGGCTTCTGCCTGGCGCCAGGCATGGCTCCCTGCAGCTCCCATGGAACTCCATTTGCTCAGTGCCCACTGGGATGGGGGGCAGATGCTCACGGGGGTGGGATGGTCTGGAGTATTACTGCTCAACCCAAAGACAGGGCAAAGGACCGGCCCGCTGCTCCAAGCTCTTGATCCCGAGATTCACTTTCTTACAGGTGCAAAGCCCTTATTGAAGGAAGGGTCTTCGTTACCCTCCCTCCGCTCTGCCCCCCCATCCTGGTACCCCCAGCTCTGGGGGGAGGGTATGGCAGTTGCTCATCTTACAGGAGAGCCAGAGGGGGCTGGGGAAGACACAGATGGGCCCTGAAAATAGTGTCTTTCCTGCCCCCCTCTCCTGCCCTGCTCTCCAGATGTGTGAGGTTCTCAGCTTCGCCCGGCTCCGTGGTGCCCCAGGAAAGGTCTGCTGCACACATTAGAGCATGGTCCATGGGGGCGAGCGGGCTTGGGGCAGCATGGCAGGGAGGAGGGCAGGGAGGCAGTTGCAAGGAGCAGGGGGGCAGAGGTGTGAGTGACAACCCAGGCATCCGCTCCCATCTCCGACAATGAAGGAGCAGAGCCCCGCCAGCCCCGGCAAGCAGGCAGGGAGACGGAGCGTGCGCTGCCACATGGGGACATGGGCCTGCAGCGCCCCCTTCCTGTGTGGCTCCCGGGCCAGCCTCAGGAAGTCATGAGGCATGAGACGGACATGGTCAGCCTCCTCTCCCCTCTGGGCCCTGTGTCTCTGCCTGTGTCTCACTTCCCAAATACCCATTCTTCCACGGACGCCTGATGGATCTTTCCAGGGCGCCATGGTACCCAGCTCTCTCTCTGGGAGCTCAGACACTGTTAGTGGCTCTCAGTGACCTTCCCCAACAAAGGAAAAGCTCAGCCCAACTGAAGCTCCCTCAGGGAGGCTGCCTCCCAACCTGGCCCCAGAACACATTAAATCTGAACCGTATCCAAGGGCCCTCTGCTAGACGGGGCCACTCCCTGCAGGGCACTGTGCCCCACTCGGGCTCTGCCCATCCCCTGTCCTTGAATCCGGGCCCATCACCTCTCCGTCCTCAAATCCTAGCTCTCAATGCAGCATCTACAGGGACAAGAGAGACGCTTCCCTGATGCCCCTGTGAGTGGCAGCCCCTCCTCTCGCCACCCTCCTCCTGCACTCAGGGTGGACTCCTGGGTGGCTGGCTGCCACCTGACTTTTCTCCCCAGCCAGGCCGTAAGCTTCTGAGGGTAGCTGTAGAACCCAAATCAGAGATGTAGAACCTTGTAGAACTGGGCAGAACCACGTATCAGAGGTGACTGACCCAGTGTCCTGGACAGAGCTGCTTCTCAACAGGTTTGCTTTGCCGTGTCTCACTTTGACCCACTCGACGGCCCTCTGCTAAGCGCCTACCAGGTGGTGGGCCGTGTGGCAGGTGCTGGGAAGACAGCAGGGACCGGGACGTGGTCCCTCCAGACGACAGGACACCCAGCCAGCCATTGACCACGTGCTGTGTTAAGGACCAGAGGAAGGGCCTGGAAGGCCTCGGGAGAAACAGAACCTTGGATCTACCCTAAGACCTGGAAAATGAGCTGGAGTCGGTGCCGACAGGTGGGGCTGGGGAGGGCTGAGTGCTCTAGACTCCTTTTTGGAATTTGATTTTTAAGTTGCTTTGAAAAGCTTATATAGGCTTATGTGAACTTGAAAGGTACAAAAGCATCCAGAATGAGGAGTAGGTTTTCCCCTCACTCGCACATCGGGGTCCCCCAGGTGCCCTCTCAGGGGGAACCTGCCGCAGCCCATTCTCACACACCTTCCAGAGACAGTCACACAGACACAGACATGAACCCCTGCAGATCTTCTGTGGTTTGGTCCCCTCCGGGGCTCTTGTCCCCTCTGAGGCCCCCTCCTTGCCATTCCTGCCCCCTGACCACGGAGCCCCATTTCCCCAGAGACCTGCTCCCCGGGGCCTCACAGTGGCAGGCAGCCTCACAGGGGCTAGTGCGGGTCTCGGGGGGAGGGCTCTGAAGGGCTACCGGGAGCACAAAACTTAGATCAGGATTTTCCATCCCCCAGACACCAGCAAGGACCAGCTCTCTGACCCCCCAGCATCCCCATCATCCCAAACCAGGAGTGCCCAGATGACCTA
This sequence comes from Ailurus styani, assembly GCA_002007465.1. NCBI lineage: Eukaryota > Metazoa > Chordata > Mammalia > Carnivora > Ailuridae > Ailurus > Ailurus styani. Next base: position 3,760,021 of record LNAC01000073.1, on the reverse strand, counting down.
CCCAAACCCACAATGTCTCTGACCCCACAGACACAGCCCATAGCCCCTGAGCTCTGGGCCTTTCCATTGCTTTAAGTCAGATCACCTTGTGGATCTTGGTCCAGGGACAGTCCTGGGAAGAAGGGGCTGACCCTCTCGTCCCACCAACTGCGTGTCCGTCTGTCCCTCTCACAGAATTCTCAGTCTAACCAGAATCCCTCCCTTCGGAAGCCACAGGAGCTCATACACGGGTGCGTGCTGGTGTCTCTGCCTTAGCTGGCAGCTTGGAGGCTCGGGGACTGTCCCACCAGAGGGGCAAAGGCACGGCCTGGGCACAAGGGCCGTGAAAGGTGGAGGCTTCACCCTACCTGATTTGTTCTTGTATTCGATGTCGAAGCCTGTGATGATGCTGTTCCCGTCGAACCGCTGGGTCCAGCGCAGGTTCATGCTCCGAGCCTTCACCTCCCGGATCTCCAGCTCTGGGGGGTCAGGGGGCTCTGGGGAGTGGAAGATGGAAGGAGCGGAAGTGAGGCTGGCAACAGAGAGCTTGGCCTCCTGCCTATCTCCAGAGATGACCAGGGTTCAGCTGGGGAATGGTGAAAACTGTGGTCTAGCTGAGGCCTGAACCCTGGGGTCTGGGCAAGGGCGGACTGGGAGGCCCAGCAGCGGGGCTCAGAGCCAGAGAAGGGGCCAAGCTTGGTCTCCTCCTTGGTGACCCTCCCTTCCTTGGCCTGGGGGAGGAGAGGCCCTCTTGTAGGGATTTCCTCTGACATGATGGCCTGTTTGTCCTCCATGAGGAGCTCCCAACTTCCCCCAGGCTGACTTTCCCTACTCCCACCTTCTCCAGGGTCTGGGCCCACAAACCCAGATGCCTCCAGTTCTGGAAGCAGCAATGTCTTCTGTAGGGATGGGGGCCATAGTAAACCTTGCTGTCTAAAGTGTGCCTGGAAGGGCCCTTATTGCCCCACCTGGCCAGAGGGGAGAGTGGAGGAAGGCTCTTCCCAGAGGCCATTTCCCATCATCCTCCACCATGGCTTGGGTGACGCCCCCCTTCCTGAGGCGGAGTTAGCAGTGGGCACCTGGCTCCCTGGGGAAGGGGTTAGGAATGGTAGGGCAGGTGAGGGTACCTTGCACAGTGAGTTGGATCAAGCCCCGGTCCTCCCCATATGAGTTGATGGCATGGCAGCTGAAGAACACAGAGTCCCCACGGTCAGCGGGCTTGAGCTGGGAGGTGGCCAGCAGGGGCGGGAGGATGGGAGAGAGGGAGGAAATGGGGAGAGTGTTTTAGAACTTGTCTGCTGAAGCGGGCCCACTCTTGTGGGGATCAGCAAGGCCACTTCTTCTGGGAGGGGGACCCGCAAGGGGTTTTGTCAAGGGCTCCTCTTCCCAGAAAGTTCCAAGGATGGAGGTTGGAAGAGTCCAGGCATGAAGGGACTGAGGGGGCCCAAGAGGGAGAACGAAAGGAGCTGAGGGGTCCCAGGAGAGAGGGGAAAGGGGGCTGAGGGGCCTCAGAAGGGAGAAAAGGGCTGAGGGGTCCAGGAGGGAGGGGAGAGGGTGCTGGGTTGTCTCAAGAGGGAGGGAATGGCTGAGGGTCCCATGACAAGGGGAGGAACTGAGGAGTCCCAGAGGGAGGGAGGAGCTGAGGGGTCCAGGAGGGGGGATGGAGACCAGGGGTTCCAGAAAAGGGAGAAGGGCTGAGTGAGGTTCTAAGGCCAAGGTTCCTGAATAGGCAGAAAAGGGAAGGTGCCTTTTGGGGTTGGGGCTCCCAGATCCCCATTTACCTCCAGTTAGATACAGATGTAAAACTGTGGGAGCCCCACGTTCTGAGATTTGGGGTCCTCCTGAGGCTGGGGCCTGGTTGCTCACCTTCAGCGTGGAGACCACCTCGTCGCCGTTGTCCTTGGTGGCGATGGCGTACCGCAGGACCCGGTCGGGGTCGATGACTGTGTCCCCCTTCTCCCAGCGGATGATGATGGGCCGTTCACCCCGCGCTGTGCAGTTGAGCTCTTTCGGGTGACCCTTGATGGCAATGGTGGTGTTGGGGTGGGAGGTGATCATGGCCGGGACTGGGAAGGGGAGGAGGTGCAGGAGGCCACAGTAAGGGGAAGGGCAGGCTGGGGGAGGGGCGTGTGCCCTGCGCAGAGCCCCCCCCCCGCCGCCCCGCCCCGCCGAGCGCCTCCGCCCCAGGGACAGGCTATAAAGAAATCGCAGTGCGGTGCTGTAGGAAAGCCCAGTCGCCTGTCTCCCTCTCCCCCTCCCCACCCGTGACTAGAGTGACCGCACTCTTCACCAGGGATTCTTCTATTCCGTGGACCCCTCTCCAGAATGCTTTAAAATGTACAATATACTTAGAATTACAAAGGAAACCAGATATATTGAAGTATGGTTATACAAATATTAAAAACCTTCAAAAGCAAACTTTTCATATAGTACATCCCATATCAATATATGTTTTTGATGACTCTTTATCAAATGCGATCTAGTGCTGAGTTACAGTAGCACAAGGGTGTAACAGCCATGAGCAGGAAGGATATTGGGAGACGCAAGCAAGGACTGCGGTGTGAAAACATCTGCGGATTTCTCCTGGCCAGGGCCGCAGGTCCTGCTCCTGCTGGGCTTTGTTGTTTATAATCAAAATGGAAGAAAATACTACATTTCAGTTTTAAGTTAGTGGAAGAAAAGGTGTGCTCTTTTCGGACCCCAACTCATGGACTCCTTGATTCATGGACTTTCTTTGGGGGGTGGACTCTGGACCCCGGGCTAGGAGCCCTGCTCTCCAGCACGGGGGTCTCTGCTTTGTGTTCGTGGTTCAGGCTCTCTCCATGGCTCTGGCTTGGCTGGTTTGCTCCTCTCAAACTGCTGAGAATCTCCCCTGTTCTTCCGAACAAAATGCAACCTTAAAGCCTGGCGAGCATGTCTGTGATCCAGGTCTCCCAGCAGTGCTAACGGGTCTGTGACCCTCCCCACCGCCATCCCCACCACTGACCCGCGAAAATCATCATGAAGCAACCAGGCCCCAGGTGGTCATCAGGAGAGCCCTCCGCCTGCCCTGAAAAGAAACCTCTGAGTCTTGACCCTCTTCGGGGCCTGAGCGCCTGGGCCAGCAGCAGTAGGAGCAGAGGGGCAGAGGGAAAGATGACAATTTTGGCTGCCGATGAGATCCCGCCCCCATTCTCCTCCATCCAATTCAACAAATACACATCGAGCATCTGTGCCATTACATCGCGCTGTGCCAGGGTTGGGGGGGCACCCAGGATGTGAGAGACAGGGTCCTTGCCTGGGAGGAGAGGGAAGAGGGGGAGAAGGGAAGGCCGGCGAGCCCCCCGTGTGAGCAACACGAAAAGGAGGAAGATCTGACGAGTGCTGCACAGAGGTCTTAGGAGAAATTACCTGCAACTGAGGGCTATCTGGGGAAGGCACCATCCAGCCGTCTTACAAGCATTTTGGGGGCACCTCTTATGTGCTAGGCCTTGTGTTGGGTTCTAAGTGAATAGGACACATCGGATCTCAGGGAGTTTCACAGTAGCGGTGAGAACAGACAAGAAGACTAGTAATTCCCCGCACAGAATGGTAAGTACTAGGCTGGGGAAGTGCACGCCAGACCCAGCGGGGCGTCAGTGGGGAGGAAAGGGTATATATACACCCTTGCCAGTGGGACCTGTGTGAGCAGAGGCAGACCCAGAGAGGTGAGGGGTCTGATGCAACTGGAAGGCTGTCCTTGTCCTTACCTTTTCCTCACTCCCTTCCTGGGAAAACCTGCCTCTCAGAGGACGGGTCCCCAGGGGCTCCTACCCCGCAGGAGTGCCCGTTAGCCCTCCTGGAGCCCACACGTGGGGCTGGGCAGTGCTTGACTGTCAGACTGCAAGGATCAGACAACATGCCACCTTCCCGCCCCCACCCACGGTGCGGAGAGGACCCCTCTCACACTGAGTTCCGAAGAGTGGAGACCCAGCTCACAGACCCCATCACTGGCTTGCTTGGACAACTGTGCAAGGGACCTCCCCATCTCCTCGGTGCAGCCAGCCCCCGGCTCCCCGCGGGGCTGCCGTGTCCCTGCTCTGCTTCAGTGGCTGACTCTTTCTGTCCCTCCCAGGCTTCTCAGGATTTCTCTCCACTCCAGCTTTAAAGACCTACTCAAAGTTCTTCCCAGCAAACTCGCCTGGGTCACCTGACTCCTAAGGACAAAGGAAGCCATCCAGCCATAATCATGTGTCCTGAGACACCCGCTGCTGGGCCAGGAGACATCTGGAGCAGATGAAGGGCGGTGTCTGGCACCCCTGAAGTCACACGGTGCAGCCAGCTAACTCCTTGGCCTGCTGTCATACGGGACTCAACACGGAGGGCAGCCCTGGTCCCCGGCCCCTGCACCAGCCTCTCAGCCAATCCTCATCCTCGGCTCATCAAATAATGGAGCAGATAAATTTTATAATGCACAGCATTACACCAGGATATACAATAAAACACGAAAGGCAAATAACGAGGTGCAAGTTATAATGAAGAAAAAGCCTGCAGTCAGAGACATCCAAGTATGAATTATTGACTAAGGTTTTACACTCTCAAGGATGTGTGGAGGAATATTTTCCATCAAAGATTTGCATAATTCACTCGTATAAACTTGGGTAGAATAGAGAGTAAGATTTTACATCAACACGTCGGGACTTGCATTGCAGATGCCTCCATTTATGTTTTGGAGGACTGAAAGGCAGGGATGTGGGGGCAGGGACAGGGGAGCTGCGAATGGTCAGAGATGGGGGCCAGGCACCCCTAGTGGGCCAAGCCCTGAGGCCTTCCTGGGGAAGAGGAGTTCTGCTTCTGAGATGCTGCTGAAACCATGGAGGAGCTGGGGGGTGTCCATGCAGAGGGGTGTGTGAGTGTATGTGCGCGTGCATGTGGGGGTGGGAGCAGGGTCAAGTGTCAGCAGAGGTCAGAGGCCTGAGGAGGAAGGAAGAAAGGAATAGTCTTTCTCAGGAAGGAGGACTTCAAAGCTCTGCATCAGAACAAGAAACTTGGAGCACATTCCTGTTTTGCTCTCTAGGTAGAGCTGAGGTAGCCTGTCCAGGGCACATGTGTGAATGATAAAGGTACCTCTCTGGCTGGATGCAACCTGGTGCCAAGAGCCATAGTTTGGCCAGTGGAGCAGGAACTGGGTTTCAGACTCCACTTGCCCCTTAGGCCATGGACCTTTGAGCAGTGCACAACCTGTGCATCCATACATGTCAGTCCCACCTCAGGGAGTCTTTCCAATCATGTTTGTTCAAAGAGACAGACATGGGGGGAACCAGAGACCAGGAGGCCTCTAGAGATCCCACTTGGTCCTTTCGCTTTGAGTAACAACCACCCCTGGGGCCTGGGGTGGGTTCCCATCCCCACTGTTACTGTAGTGAGCATCATGTGACACAACCCAATGCTGTCTTCACAGATTCAAAGCTCAGAGCATGTTCAGGGAAGACCATCTAAGAAGAGGAGACTGCTTTTGTGGCTCCCCACCAGCTTGAAGGGATTGGGGGCCAGGCAGGCATGGGTTCTACTTGTGTCTTCACCAGCATGCAGACTTCAACAGAGTACAGTCGACTTCTGTGAGCCTCAGGTTCATCCCCTGTGATAAGACAGGACACCTCCACCTGCAGAGTTGTTATGGGGCAAATAGCCTCCATATATGTAAAGTGGTTGCCGCACAGCAGCTGATCGAGAAACCCCAGGGCTCTCCTGCCCTCCTGGTCCAAGAAAAGCACCAAATAAACACACGCCTTCCTTCAGATGTGACTTGCCGGGCTATTCCACAGACTCACGGAGCCCTAGAGTTGCAGAACCCAGATAACGTTCAATGTGGCCGTTATGAGCTACACAGGCTACTGGGCGCTTGAAATGTAGCCTCTGCAGGACGAAGGTGTGCTGTAAGGTGCAGCCACGCACGGGGCTTCAAACACATAGGAAGAAAACTATAATGTAAAATGTATCGCTAGTAATTTTACATTGGTTGCATGTTAATATTTTAGATACATTGAGTTAAAATATGGTTGACCCTTGAATATCACGGATTTGAACTGAATGGCTCCACTTATATGTGGATTTTAAAAAATAGGTACAGTATAGAGCACTGTAAATGTGTTTTCTCTTCCTTAGGATTTTCCTATAATATTTCCTTTTCTCTCTCTGACTTTACCGTAAGGATACAGTAGAGAATACACACAACGTACAAAACGGGTGTTAATCCACCGTTAATGTTATTGGTAAGTCTTCTGGTCCACGGTAGGCTATTAGTTGTTAGGTTTTGGGGGAGTCAGAAGTTATATTTGGATTTTTTATTGTTTCTGCTGAATGGCACAGGTATGGGGCATCTACCCACACCCTTCGTTTTACAAATGAAGAAGCTGAGGGCACACAGGGAAGCGATCCACTCACGGGTCCCACAGCTAGTAAGCAGCAGGGCATGTGAGAGGCAGTGGGAGAGGGTGGTGCTTACCACACTGAGCTGTAACCCCGGGGAGGAAGGGAAGGCAATGCTGGGAGAAAGAGTCCCCAGTTCTTTAGCAGTGTAAGCACAAGCTCCAGGGCACTGGCTAGGGCTGGTTCTGGGCACTCTGCTTGGTGGACTCCACTTGGCTGGACATTACCCAGCTGGAGTGTGATCAGGAAGATGGGCACATTTCAAACCGTGCCATTGGAAGAGTGGCTGAAAACTGGGCATCTGTAACTTGCAGGGAGTGGGATGGGGACAAGACACCAGAGTTCTTTGATAAGGGGGGAAGGACAGACCTCCTCTTTGGCCTGAGAAGGAATACGCTGGTAGTTTTCGGGAGAGGGCTGCGGTGGGAGGCAGGGTGTTCCTGCATTAGAGGTGCAGGCCCTGTAGACAAGACCCCAGCAGGATCGCAGGACCTTGGACTTGGGGGTATCTGGGTCTCTGGAGAGAGGGAAAGATGGTCTGGGAATCTGGCTCACTATTTTGGGAGGCAATTCTGTGAATCAACATACTCTTCTCCTCGCATATAGGAGTCTTGAAGCCCCTGTCCTAGGCAAGAAGCAGAGAGTCTGCCTCCTCTCTTCTCTCCGCCCTACCTGGTCTCCCTGCCAACACCGCAACAGAGAACTCTACCCCTGTGCCCCCTCCCCTGCCCTGTCCCCGACCTCTGAGAGCCACAGTGCCCTCCTGTGCCCACAACCTGGGGCCCCAGCCCTCTCGGCTGCTGTACACATGGGCTTAACAAGACAGCCCCCCAGACAGGGGGGTCAAGGGCGGCTGCTGCCCGGCCCTACCTGCTCTCATCTTCCCTCCACCTCCTCTTTGCTTCTTGCTCTTGTGCACAGGGTCTCTGTGCTCCACTGGATCACGGTCATAAACACAAGTGAACCTGAACCCTCATAGCACCAAGGCTCATCTGTGCCCCAGAGGGCTTTCTGGGTTGCAGGCAGACCACCCACCCCTAAGAATTCCCTAGAGAGATGCTCATGTTCAGTCATCTACCTAAAGGAGCAAAGATACACACACACACACACACACACGAAAAGCAGTGATAAGAACACACCCCAGTGTCACAGTCGCCGTAACTGCCTGTACACTGACCTCTTTACCATAGACTCACACATGGTGTCACATACACATAACATGATGCAACTGTCAGTTACATGTCAATATCCCAAAGTGATTGTCTCAGGCACATCTCCCCACAGCCAGGCATTAGTAAATGTGCCCTCCCTCTACACACATACATACACACACACACAGTTTTATGATTACCTTTTACTGCGAACTTACCAACTACCATGGGCTGACAACATTCTAGGACTTTAACTGAATTAACTCACGTGAAGTAGGTCCTGCTCATGTTCCTGGCTCCAAAGCCTGGGTCCTGAACATGTTTCTTGACTAAGCTCCGTGGCCTCCCTGGGCCTGTGATGCCCATGATGGAGCAGGCAATAAGCTGGATATTTGCCTCCTGGCTTATTGCTCAATGAGCCCCCCTCAGCAACAACCACGATAAGTCTTATTATTCCCATTTTTCAAATGAGGAGACCGAGGCTTCCAGAAGGCTGTTCTTCCCTCTCTAAGCCCCTGCTACTGTGGTCACAGGCGACAGACGCCTCTTGCAGTCTGTCTGCCGTGCACGCATGGAGTCTCTGGCTTTGGAAAATGGAATTTGGCTGTCACCAAAGAGCTGGGGCTTCTCCATGGTGGGCAGCCCCAGCAGGATGCTTCCAGGGCGGGCGTCAGGGACGGCCGCTTTAGGGGCTCAGCAGGGGAGGAGAGGAAGGAATTATAGGCACAGGGCTGAGTCCTCTGTGACAAATGCTAATAGCAGCCACATAGGCAACATGGTGCTCCAATAGGACACAGGAGGCTTTAATGAGATACAATTTCTCTGCTTTCCTGCAGCGTAATTCAATTAACAGCCAGGAAAACCTAATTTCTTTTTACAAAGAGGGGTGTGGGGGGAGAGTCTCTGGGGACCTGGGAACAGAGAGGGGCTGGGCCTAGAGGCGTCTTGGAGACCCATGTAGGCCAGCCGCCTCTAATACATAGCTCCTTCCGATATGGCCCCGGTTAGGTGGAGAGGGTGGGGCATTTCTCTGGGCTCCTGGAGGAAGTCCTGCGTGAACCGAACCAGTCTTGTTCAAAGCTTTATAGCCCTGGCACCTGGTACGGTGCCTGGCACTACGCATGACCAAATTGGGGCAAGCCTGGTAGAGGCCACCGATGACTCCTTGACACCCCATGTCATCGAGACTTCCCAGGGCAGAAGCCTCTCTGTGGAAGACTCAGCATGTTTGTGGAAAGTTCCACCGACCTCTCCTGTTCCCCACCCATGCCCTGGGGCCACTTGCTTAGGTCCAGGGTTAGGCTCACTCCAGCGCAGGGAGGAGACTTGCTGAGCCTTTGGGCACCCGGGCCACTGCCTACCAGCCATGCAGAAATTTCAGATTTTCTCCTTCTGGTTCTGCCGGGGCCTTCTTGGCAGGCGCCAGGGAGAGGGGGAAGGCACTAGGCTGAGCGGAATCACCCCCTCCCCTCGCTCCAGGACCCTCCTGGGGCAGCAAGCCGAGGGGAGAGGAAATCAATTTCAGAAACAAGACAGTTGTCAGAATCTGATGTAACCGGTTCCCGTCTGTGAAATTACTCACAGGCCGGCTCCTGTCACCCCCAAGGTCCTGCCCAGACCAGCTGCTATTTACATTTTAATTTGATGTGAGAGGCTGATAGATTTTTAAAACACCGTGAGACAGCTCTGCTTCCTTGCTCACCCCCAGCATCCACAGACTTTCCGACCAAGCCCAGGCTTGGAGAGGGGGGTCTGGGGCTCCTAGATGCTGCCATGGGGGTTGTCAACTGGGTCTATTCGGCCCCTCCCTTGCTCCTCCAGCTGGTTTTCTCTGGGGTCCCACTTCCCAGGCTGGGCAGGAGGCGGGATCTGCTCCTTGGCAGTTTGCACAGCCCTGGAACACGCTTTGGGAGGAGCTTCACCCTCGTTAAGGAGGTGACCTGGGGTTATTAGCCTCTATGTTACCAGTGAGAAGTGGAGGCTCAGAGAGGCTAAGTGGTTTGTCTAAGGTCACACAGCTGGTAAGTGGCAGGAAGGAGACCAAGCCCCAGGTTCCCTGACAAGTCATCAGCTCCATTTCCTCTGGTTTCAGTCCAGACTTCTCCTTCTGCCTGGTTGATTTTGCTCCCACTCTGGGCTTTATCCCAGGAGCTGGGAGCTGGGTGGGGATGACGTAGTGCAGATGAATCCTGGGGGAGTGCAGAAGGAGTCTGGAAACTGGCGTGGGGCTGGTGGGGCTGGTGGGGCTGGGGTGGCGGCCGGGAGGCTCGGGGAGGCGGGGCTGGGGGGCTGGGGACAGGAGTTGGCTGGCGGTGAGTCAGGCTTTCTCTGTCTCCCTCCCTCTCTTCCGCCTGGTGATTGGAGCTCAGCTGGTGTTTCTGACAAGTCCCCAAGTCACCAGGGAGGGAAGATTACCCAAAGGAGAGGAGCAGCGCGTGCGGGAAGGAGAACGTGGAAGAAATAGGTTGGGAACGCCACTGGCTGTTGGGAGAGGCTGGACCAAATGTGAATAAGGCAAAGAATGTTGCATTCGGGGAGGAAGCACGGGGCGCCGCTCCACCCCATTTGTGGGCAGGAGTCTGTGGTCCTCATGGGGCTTTCGGCTACTGAGGGCTGCCTGTGGCCAGCTCCGTGCTGCATCCTTCTACATGCATCAGTTCACTTAATCCCCCAACAACCTTGTTTTGGTTTCCACTTTGAAGATGGGGAAACCGAGGCTCAGAGAAGTTAACTGCCCAAGACCACACAGCTAGCAAGCGGCAGAGGCAGGACTTAGCCCAGGTGCCTATGGTTTTACCCACAACCGGACACCAGCCAGAGCAGCGCAGTAGACAGGGGCGCGGGTAGCCAGGAAGAGGAGCGCAAAGAGCCCCGCTTCTTGAAGAGAAATGCAGTGAACACTGTGGGGAGAAGATTGGTCTGGGAACCAGGAGACCAAAGGGTTAGGCTATTCTGCTCTTTTAGGTGGGAGGCCTGGGGGAGAGGGTTGAGGAGGGTCCTCAGGCCCGGCTACACGTACAAATTACCTGGAAAGTTAAAAAAAAAAATCGTAGGGGCACCTGGGTGGCTCAGTGGGTTAAGCCTCTGCCTTCAGCTCGGGTCGTGGTCTCAGGGTCCTGGGATCGAGCCCCGCATCGGGCTCTCTACTTGGCATGGAGCCTGCTTCCCTTTCTCCCTCTGCTTGCCTCTCTGCCTACTTGTGATCTCTCTCTGTGTCAAATAAATAAATAAAATCTTTAAAAAAAAAAATCGTAGGGCACAGTCCCCATGCCCAGAGGCTCTGATTTAATTGGTCCGCTTGGGGCCAGCGGCAGATTTCCTTAAGAGCCACCTGGACCTGGGTGATTCTCACACATGGTCTGGGGGAAGACCCACAGACAGGGCTAGGGACCCCCTCTTCTACCGCCCATTCTAAGTCCATGCCCTCTGGTCCTTCCTCCGAGGCAGGGAGGACCATCTTACAGCCAATAGGATGGGAAGAAGGGCAGCCAAGTCCTGTGGTTCTTCACTATCTCCAAGAAAGAAGTTCACTTTCTCAGGAAGTCTTTCTGAGAGTCTAACTGAAATCTCATGAGGATCTGCAGTGAGCTTTTCACTAATGAGGATGCTCTGGGCAGGCTAAAACAGTTTTCTGGATGTCCTCCTCTTTGCCCCCTTGGGAGAGGATTTTCCAGGGGGCAACCGATATCCTGAAGGCTTTTTTTTTTTTTTTTTCTGAAGGCTCTTGAGAGCTCTACAAACCCTCTTGTCCGAGGAGAAGGGAGCCTCCTGGCTCAGAAGCTCTCACCTTTTGTTTTGGAAAGGATTACATGTACCCATTTGAGGTGAGGGGGCCCCTCCTTCCCCCAGCGCAGCCGACTCCCCTCCCTCCCCCCAAAGGCTTGTGTCTCCTCCTTGTTAACAAGATCCTGACAAGAACAGCAGCCCTGTTTGGCGGAGTGAGATAAGCCTCCACAAAGGGGCATTGTTGGCACGCGGGGTGGTGGGCCTGGGGCGGGGTGGGTGGCAGTTCTCTGAGCTCCGCCAGTCAGCCAGGCAGCCGCTCCAGGCTTCCCCAGGGAAGAGCTGGTTGGAGGGGGCGGGGGTGCCTTCTGGTTTCTGCTTTGTTTTCTCCCTTCTTAAAGAGCCAGGGCCGCGGCGTTGTTAATTTGATTGCACCCACTTCGGCTGCGTGTCTCCCCTGATTAGCCAAGCTCCACCAGAAGCATGAGATGAATTCAAATTGCATGGAAGCAATCAGCTTCGCTCTGAGGGGTGGTGGGGAGACGCCTGGGGAGGCGGGGGCCCATGGGACCCCAGCTGTCCACTGTGTGTGTGTGTGTGTGTGTGTGTGTGTGTGTGTGTGTGTATGTGAACGGGGTTAGGGTGAGGGTCTTGAAGGGCAGGATCTTTGAGACTCAGACTGCAGACCTGCTTTCTGCCCTGGGGTGGTCCCGGCTGGGACCCTCCCACTCACCAGGCCTTGCTTTCTCCAGCTATAAAATGGGGCCAATCAGTTCTTCTCTTGGCTGTTTCCCAAGGAGTCCAAGCGCTGACTCCAGGCATATTCTCAAGTCCGGGTGGGGACCTGCTTCTCCCTGCCTCTGACCCTCTTTTCACCCCAGAATGTTGGGGAAATGATACTAATCATAAAAATAGCCAACGTGTATGGAATGCTTGCTATCTGCCATGGGCCTTGATTAATGCTTTACATGAATTATCCCATTAACTTCTCCCCCCTCCTCTTCCCCACGACCCGAGAAGGTGGGTGGTGTTTTTATTCCCATTTTAGAGATGAGAGAACACTCTGAAGTTACCCGAACATCAGCATGCTGATGGCGAGGCCACCTCTAGTTATTTGGAAGAGGCCCTTCTGGGTCATTGCTGGGAACACCCTAGAGCAGGGGTCAGGAGGGTCTTTCTGTAAAGGGCCAGATGGTAAACAGTTCAGACGTTGCAGGCCCTAGGTCTCTGTTAAGATGACTCAGCCCTGCCACTGTCGCCCGAAAGCAGCCCTGGGGAATAAGACGGAAAGAATGGGCAAGGCTGCCTTCCAGCAAAAGTGGCAGCTGGCCACGTTTGACCTCAGGCCCCATTTGCTGACCCCGGCTCTAGAGTTCTGTACACAGGAGTTTCTGGTCGGGGACTGGTCGCGTTTAGACAAGGACAGTTGTAGGAAGTTGGAAGCGATGACATTTCAGCTGTCAGAGTTCTGGAAAGCATGAAGTTATCGAATAAATCACCCAGCATGGGTATTGTTATGGGTTGGATTGTGTCTCCCCAGAGATATACGTCAAGTCCTAACCCCTGGTAACTGTGAATGTGACCTTATTTGGAAATAGGGTCTTTGTAGTTGACTTCTTGGCTTATATCCTGATTTCATTTTACTGGAGCATGGTGAGCTCCTAATCAATGTGATTGGTATCCTTAGAAGGGACAGGTTGAGAGGAAAACTGGTATGAGGACACAGAGGGAGAAGCATGTGAGGTGAGGCAGAGACCGGAGCAGGGCACCTTCCCACCAAGGACTGCTGGGAGCCCCCCGAAGAGGGACCCACGCGCCCCTAGAGCCTGCACGCAGAGCGCGGCCCTGGTGACTTCTGCATATTTGCGTGTCTGGACTCCCAGCATGGCGGGAGAATGCGTTTCTGGGTTTTTAAGCCATCTAGTCTGTGGCGTTTTGTTACTGAGGTCCCCAGAAAGTTATACGGGGATCCGAGTGTGAGAGAGGTCTGTGTGCCAAGTGCCAGGGAGGACCGCTCCCAGCTTCTCTGCATGGAGCTGGAGGGGGCTTCCTGAGGGGGGAGCTGGTGTGGGCTTTGCTCTGCCTGCACCATGGGGAGCCCACTCCCCGTTATGCCCCCACCCCAGGCACAGGCTGGACGTGGGGAAGCAGGTGCGCCAGTGTGCTGGGGCCCCACGTATTCGACCCCTACCCCCGACACCAGGGATAGGCGCTCAGGGAGGGCTCCGTAACTGCTGAATGATGAATGAACGGCAGCAGGCCAGGACATGAGCCAATGTGAGCTGGAGGGAATCTTCAGAATCTCAATCCCACCACATCTCGAGTCTCCGCAGACCCAACAGGCCAGACGGAAGCCTGGTGCTCCTGGGCTGGAGGCCCCCAGGCCTGGGCAGGGATGGGGTGGGGGTGGGGCTTGGGGGGATTCTCCAGTCTGTCCACCGGTCTCATCCTTTCCGGCCCAGGACAGGACACCTGCCAGCTAAACACAATGACTCATGAGTCCCCTACAGGACATGGGGATGGTGCTGGGGCGAGCACGCTGCTCTTGGTAGAAATGCTGGCAGAGTGTCCGCCAGAGTTCAGCTGCCTCAGAGCACCCCGTCACCCCAGCCGGACCTGGCCACAGCGAACTCACCCTCTCCATCCTCAGCTACTGTGTTTCTACTAGTGGCCCCATGGTGCCGCTCATCTCACTTTCAAGCCTGGGCTCTCCCGGCTCTGTGTCCAACCCATCATCAATGACTGGTGCTTGTTCCTTCATAATGACCCTTAGAATCCCCCTTTCTCCCCGTTCCCTGTTCACGGTCCTGGTATCACGCGCAGACTTCCCTGCCGTTATTTCCACAAGCTCTCTCCCTCATCCCGGCTGCCACCCTCTCGTTAGAGGTTCTCCTCGTGGCCTCCCACACAGCTTCCTACCACAGTGCCTTTGCTCATGCTTTTCCATCTGCCAACTCTTCTTTAAGGCTTAAGTCCCACGCTCTGTCTGACCACATCTGTCCGCGCTGGGTTTTTCCATCCCTGACCTAAAGTTGCACTAGTAGAGCCAGACCCTTTAGCACGTGATCTTGCCTAGTTTCCTGAAGGTTGATTACAGCTTCCTTGCTAGTCTCTGAGTTCCTGAGGGGCAGGAGTGGGGATTTAATCAGGAAGTGCCTGTTTGCTGCTTGACTGATCTAACAATCTGTTCTGCCCCTACCATCCAGAGAGGCTCCGATCACAACCGAGGGAGCAGATCCCAGGCTGGGAGGCCAGGCCCCAGGCTTGCAGAGACTCCAGGCTTGGCACAGTCTTGCTCCTAACTTAGGGCAGGGTTTGGAGGCTCTGCGTCTGCTCCCTGCTTGCCTATGTTTTCTTATCCAGTAAACTGGGCCACCAGTGAAAACCCCTGCTCCCTTGTGTCTCAGAATGTTTACTGCACCTTTTCCTTGGTTAGCATCCAAGATGCACAAAAGTCTGTTCTTCATCAGGATCTGCTGGGGCTGAACTTAAGGCAGGCCTTGAAGGACACCTTAGAGCCCAGAGCCGTCTGGAGACTCTCCTGTGCTCGTGGGCATGGGGCCTTCCTGTTACCGCCTCCTAAAGCCTCTAGCAAGGAGCTAAGGGCCCCAGTGAGCCTGGGGACAAGATGTCTCCAGGGACAAGCACTTTCAGATTGGGACTGGAGGTCGCACAAGCAGGGTCATTCCTGCTGTCCCTTCCATAAAACCCTCCTTTGCTTCTCTGGGGACCTGGCTTGTCATGGTGAGAAGAGGGGCCAGGGAAGGGGGCTGTTCCACACAGAGAGTTTCATTCTACCTCGAAACCCTGTACAAAGGGGCGTGATGGGGCTCGGTTTGGCATGGGATGTGACATGCTCCAGTGACACCGCTGGCCCCTCGAGGTAAGCTCACCCACGTGTCTTTGGTTTGGACTTGTCTTTATCTCTAACCCCCAAACCCTGAGGGCTCTGGCTTGTGAAAGCAAGGTCCTAGAGAGCTGGTAACACGTGCCCTGCCTGGTCTCTATCAGCACAGCACAAGGTGGCCCATTTGTTGTGATCTGTTCCTGTCTTCGGGGCCAAGGGAAGGGGGCAGAAGGATAGAGACTTCTCTTAGCAGAGATGCAAACTGAGTCCAGGGAGACGAAGTGACTGGCCCCCGTCTATTCAGTGTGTAGAGGGGAACACTGAGACAGGAGATCAGGACTTCCTTCTCCCTGCATGGGGCCTTCCTGTGCCCTAAGCCATCCCTTCATTTTGGTGTCCTTGGGTGCTGCACAGGGTGGGGAGAGCCTGGGCAGACCTACGGCTGCAGACCTCTTGGGGAAGATTCAGGGGTGGGGAGAGTGGGACGGAGCCTGGCCTGGAGACAGGATATGTCCAGCCTCTCTGCTGTTTGATGAAGCAGGAGGGAAGCGCGGTTCCTTACTCTATGAAGTCTAAAAAATCAATAAGGCCAAAGAGCCGGCTGGACAATCATTGCCATGGAAATCATGGCAATGGTTCATTCCCTCCTCCCCTCCCTCGCTCCCTCCTGTACCAGAGGTCGGGAGGCCAGGCCCCAGGCTTGCAGGGACTCCAGGCTTGGCACAGACCGGAGTGGGGCTCTCCCAGCTGCCCCGAGACTGGGCAGGTGAGGCTGACTGAGGACCAGCTCTGGGGTGAGCAGGCAAGTACTGTGGCCAAACTCCCCAGCTAGGCAGGGCCAGCATCTGCCCCAGGCCGGTGCGACTCGGAGGCCAAGCACTGTCCTGCTCTGCTGCCTGCCACTCGGCCTTCCTGCCCCCTCCCCTGACTGCTGATCCAACAGAGGGGCCGTCCCACCCATCCCTCAGCCAATCAGGGAGACTCATAAGGGCAGAAGGGGGCACCGAGAGGGTGACCGTGATGCTGTGTAGGACTGGACCAGACCTAGAGGCTGGGGTCAGTCGGCCTGTTGTCCAAGCAAGACAGGCCAGAGTGGGCAGAGGCCTCTGCCAAGCTGAGTGCCAGAGGCAGGCGATCCCACAGGGGGAAGGGAAGAGCAGCCCAACCTTCAAGGAGCTCCAGTCTGGTGAGGAGATAGGCCCTACTACCAGGGACCCCAGAGGAAAACCTTGGGCCACCTGCTTGGCTTCTCTGTGCCCGTTTCTTTTCGGGTGCCGAGAGGCCCTTACGAGTATGTGTGGGCATCCCAACCCACATGTCCAGGCTCCCTCTGTGAACCCTGAAAACAGCCATCCCTTAGGTCCAGGGGTCATGCTGGTGGTAGGGCCCCTCCTTGGGAGGACAGATTAGGGAAGACAGTGCGGAAGATCCTAGAGCCGGCTTGGGGCATTTGGGCAGGGAATCCCCTGGGCACCTGGAACGTGGTCTAGAAAGGGGTTTGTGAGCTCTGGGTAGCCGTTTCCTTTGACCATAGACTTCTCATCCTGTGGGAGGGACAGGGGCTGATGAGGGCAGAAGAAGCCCTTTCGAGCAAGGGCCCCAGTTACTGGGTGCAAGGGAGGGACTGCTTCTGTCTGACAAGCAAGAATTTCCTTTGGGCAAATTTGAAATTGGGACGATCTTGGGTCGTGGGATCCACGGTTGTCTTTCCAAGGTTCTGTATCCTGCCCTCTGTACAGGTGACCTCGTCTACCGGCCTGGGACTTCCCTCCCTAGCGTGGGCCCCTCCCCTCCTCCAGTCCCCACTTGGCTCCATCCTCCTGCCTCCCGGCGACTCGGCAGCTGGGTATGTGCTTGGGGAGGACTCTGGAGCTGGCTGTAATTGGTCTGACATTTTGCTAAACAAACAAATCAAAACTCAGACCAAACAAAGAGCCCTTATGGGTTTAATTGGCCATGAGTTCTGTCTCGGCCCCATCACCGGAGCCTTTACAAAGTGGAGGAGAGTCTGGGGGATATAACAGAACCTGTCTAATCAGGTAACCGGCGGCACAAGAGGGCCTCTGAGTCTAGGGACGCACCGCCATGTGGTGATGACATCGAAACACAGTCAGCCCCTCGCACCCCAGACTAAGCAGCCTGCCTCTTTACCTGCCTCTCCGTAAAGCCTTGTTTTCGAAGATGGTTTGCTTTTCTCCCCCTGTGTGCCAGTTGGAGGAGGGATTGCTTTCCCCTCCTTTTGGTCATTATCTCTGTCTCTTTCTCTTTCTCACTCTCTCTTTTTCATTTTAAAAGGGAGGTAGAAGGTAGTTGGATGTGGTATTTTCTTTTAATTATATTTATTTTCAACCAAGTTCTGGGAGGAGGTCTGACGTCCTGAAAGGATCCTGCACACTGCTAGAACCATGGATTGAGCTGGAAAGGACCATGCACACTGCTAGAACCATGGATTGAGCTGGAAAGGACCATGCACACTGCTAGAACCATGGATTGTGCTGGAAAGGACCATGCACACTGCTAGAACCATGGATTGAGCTGGAAAGGACCATGCACACTGCTAGAACCATGGATTGAGCCGGAAAGGACCATGCACACTGCTAGAACCATGGATTGTGCTGGAAAGGACCATGCACACTGCTAGAACCATGGATTGAGCTGGAAAGGACCATGCACACTGCTAGAACCATGGATTGAGCTGGAAAGGACCATGCACACTGCTAGAACCATGGATTGAGCTGGAAAGGACCATGCACACTGCTAGAACCATGGATTGAGCTGGAAAGGACCATGCACACTGCTAGAACCATGGATTGAGCTGGAAAGGACCATGCACACTGCTAGAACCATGGATTGAGCTGGAAAGGACCATGCACACTGCTAGAACCATGGATTGAGCTGGAAAGGACCATGCACACTGCTAGAACCATGGATTGAGCTGGAAAGGACCATGCACACTGCTAGAACCATGGATTGAGCTGGAAAGGACCATGCACACTGCTAGAACCATGGATTGAGCTGGAAAGGACCATGCACACTGCTAGAACCATGGATTGAGCTGGAAAGGACCATGCACACTGCTAGAACCATGGATTGAGCTGGAAAGGACCATGCACACTGCTAGAACCATGGATTGAGCTGGAAAGGACCATGCACACTGCTAGAACCATGGATTGAGCTGGAAAGGACCATGCACACTGCTAGAACCATGGATTGAGCTGGAAAGGACCATGCACACTGCTAGAACCATGGATTGAGCTGGAAAGGACCATGCACACTGCTAGAACCATGGATTGAACTGGAAAGGACCTTGAGATCAGTTAGTGGCCAGATTCTAGTGCAGAGCTCTTATTGCTCAGATGACAGCGAAGGGAAGGGATGGCTCTTGGATATGTGGCTGGTGAGTCACGGAGCCAGGACCAGCATCTTCTGACTCAGGGTCTTTTCACTTCCTACCAAACCATGAGCCCACAGAGGCAGATTCTGGTCTCAGCTGGGACTGTATTACCCATGGGCCTTGATCCACTGCCTTCCCTTCTTTGGGAAGCAGCTACTGCCTGTTGACCTCACAGGCCAGGCACAGGAAAAGCTCCATAAACTATGACATGCTGGCCTGCGACGGTGGCCGGGTTGGGCTGTAAGCTCAGGTGGTCACAGGCTCAGCTCACACCAGTACTCTGGGGGTCAGGGAGCTGTGGCAGCCAGTCAGGCCTGGTTGTTTGCCTACAAGGGTCACCGGAATTCTGACTCCCACCAGACACCTGGGCTCCTGGAACTCTAGTTTGCTGCCTGATATCAAAAGTCAATGCTACTGAGAAAGAACATGCTTAGCTTCCAAAGCCCACAAGCACCTGCCCTTTCAAGTTCCCCGTCCATCTTCCCTTCAGTCTCCACCAGACACTTAAGCTCCCAGTTCACCAGATGACACTCGTGGACTGCCCTCTACCCTACCTCTACGCCCTTGTGCTTTCTCCTCTGGGATGAAATGACATCTGTCGCTGTTGGTTCCTGCCAAAATCCCTGTGTCCTTTAAGCCCCACTAAGAGACTATTGCTTTGTGGAGCTTTTCTTGACACTTCCTCATTCACCCCAAACTTAAAATTGACTTCTCCTTCCCTGATTCTCTTTGTATCATCTTGTTTGTAGCCTTGTAAGACACTTGTCACTTTGTCCATGTTTGGGGTAGATGTCTACCCCCTCCTCAAGATTCTGAATTCCCTGAAAACAGCAACCCTGTCTTACTCATCCCTAGATTTTCAGCCCCTAATACACACAATTACTAACGATTATTGCACGTGTCTTTAGTGTCACATATTATATTAATTGCTCTAAGTGCATGTCTCATTTAAACCTTTCTGATGAGTAAAAAATATTCTAATCCCAAACTTACCGAGGAGGCAGTTGGGGCTTGCAGAGATCACTGTCCAAGGCTTCAAAGCTATCAAGTGGCAGAGCTGGGATTTGAACCCAGGCCTGTCTGGTTCTAAAGTCTATGCTCTTAGTCATGGAGTTTGGTCGGCCTATTTAGTGAGCGCTCAGTGAAGATCTATTGAGTTATTGTTGGAAATCATAGGGGTCAATGTTACAGACACTCCTCAAGAGAAACCAACCACAAGTGTCCAGTTTGACACTTGGATGCTTTTTATGATGTATGTCCCTTGACATCTAGTCTTTCTTTCTTCTATTTGGCCAAAGTAGGGATTAGGGTCAGTTTGCCTTCAGAGAGTTCACAAAAGTATGAGATCTGACAGGGTGGCGCCATATTAGGTCAACATCTCTTTGAGTGTGTGTTGACGCAAGCCTTGAAATTGGCTCTGAGACCTTGAAATGGCAGGTCCTGTGGCCGGGTCTGCACGTGGGTGAGGGGAGCGTTGGTGGTGGTCAGTGTGAGAGATGGATTAAGGGATGGCCAGGAATGGTGTGCCCCCAGCAATGTGATGGGTGACGCACGTGCCCAGGTCCTGAAGATTCTTCCCCACCTTCCTGTGTCCTTTCAACTGAAGTCAGA
Source organism: Ailurus styani (assembly GCA_002007465.1). Lineage (NCBI taxonomy): Eukaryota > Metazoa > Chordata > Mammalia > Carnivora > Ailuridae > Ailurus > Ailurus styani. The sequence goes on along the minus strand of LNAC01000073.1, from coordinate 3,739,929 downwards.
GTGGGAAGATGGGAGAAGGCTGAGGGTGAATGAAGGAGGATAGGGCAGAGCAGCGCTGGAGAGGGGACAGGACGTGCAAGGGGAGCAGCTGGGGGTCGGTGACCTAGAGCAGCATGCCTGTGTAAACACGTCAGGAGGTGCAGTGGAAGAAGTTCCCGAAGAAAACTGGGAGCCTCTGTGCCCCATCCCAGTGCCCACTCCCACCTCCTGTCACACTGTCACGGGGGCTCCTGTGTAGCTGGTTCAGGCGGCTGCACAAGGGCCGTCGGACCCTCCAGCCCCAGAGAGGGGCTGTGCCGTGCTCAGCCCCTCCATCCCGGCTGTCCTCAGGCCTCCCACACCCCGGCCCTGCTCCTCCTGTCCTGCTGGCATTCGGGGTGGCCCAGGGGACCCTAGCATGGCTGGGCAGGTCACCAGGGAGCACGGGGCTGGAATGCGAGGGGGCGTTTGCGACACAGAAAGTGTGTCAGGAAAAGGCCATCCAAGGAGCACCGTGTGAGGTATGAGAGAGCACAGCGGGAAGGCAGCCCGTCGGCCGAGGGTGGTGGCAGATTAGAGGCTGTGTGAGGAAGTGTGGAGAGACACCACGTCCCAGGCGGCAGGGAGGGAGGTGCGCGAGCGGGGAAATATGACCCGAGGTGTCTGTGAGACGGAGCAGGTGTGAGAAAGACGTGTGCGCGTGTGCCTTGCTGTGGAAGGAAGCAAAGGAGAGTGACAAGGTGGCTGAAAATAGCAGGAGGGCGAGGGGGGGAAGGAACGAGGTCCGGATTGTGCCCACAGGTGATGGGACTGGGAAGAAGCTGCTCAGGAAGAGAGGGCCGGGTGTTGACACCACCGTGTGTGTGTGTGTGTGTGTGTGTGTGTGTGTGTGTGTGTGTGTGTGTGTGTGTGTGTGTGTGTGTGTGTGTGATTTTGTGTTGCACACACTCACAAGGCTGCCCTGAATTTACAAAATGGGCTTCCTCTGAGTATCTCTGGGTGTTGCACAGCCTCCTGGACCGAGCAGCACAGACAGCGCAGGAAAAATGCAGGGCCTGAGAAGTGAGGTGACTTGCCCCGGGTCCCTCCAGGACATGAGGGACAGTGTGCTGTGAACTGAGGCTCCTCACTCAGCCCACCTCCTGACCGCCGGGTCACCCGTCACCCATGTCCCCCCTCATCCCACACACCAGGTGCCACAAAGCCACTGCCACGCTTGTGTGGTAGAATCCCCTAGCTTCGAGAAGGAAGAGCAAAGAACAAAAAAGAGAGAAAAAAGCCTAAGGGTCTGGGCTCATCTCTGCTGCTGACAGTGGGGAGGTAAGGATCAGATTCCAGGGACGGTTCGGCGAGGTGCCTGCTATTCCTCTCACCTCACGCAGGCGGAATTAGCAAAGGTCTCCCCGGCTAAGGGATGTAGATTGATTGCCTGGTTTTATTAAGGACAAAGTGCTTTTTGATAGTGTGAGGGAAGCGGCTCCCCAGGGTGGGGATTCCGGCGCCCGGAGCTCCCCGAGCATCGATCGCTGGGGCTTCCCTGTCTTGTGCAGAGCTGAACACGGGCTTTGGCAAGCGATAAAGGAGCCCCGATTCTTTGAGGCCGGACCCCACACTGGGCACTGCCCTCGGCCGTCATTCCCACACCGACCCTGCAGGGACTGCCGGTACCAATAGCAAAACTGGTAAGCCTTTGACAGCTGACTGGATGCCGGCTATCACACTGGCTGCTTTCCACATCACTGGACTCACTCTTGACACCGAGCATAACGGGTCAGGCGCTATTATGACGGTCATTTTCTCTATCCGGGAAATGAGGTGTGTATGGCGACGCCAAGCAAACTCATCAAGGTCACAGCAATTACAACATGGTGCCCAGCTTCCCACTTGGCTTTGGTCAGGTGCTAAAACACAGGCTCCCACCACTGTCCCGCATGGCCCGTGGTCCATCTCCTGACACGGGGTCAGACGGACACCGTTCCTCTGATGCAATTCCCCGGGGACCCATTATACGGACCCCAAGACTCTAAAGGGATAGTCTTATTTGGTAGGAATATCTGCATGTGTTTCAACAGAATTCAGGGATATTCTGGGCTTCCGAGGCCGTGAGGCCAGCTCTGTGTCTGGGGATTTAGAAGTCATAGACTGAGCACTGAGTGATGAGTTTCGTTACTCTTTTGGCTTTCCCCAAATATCTTCCCCTTTCCCTGATCAGTTCCTGTGTTCCTCAAGCAGACTGGTGGGGAGGGTGGGCTGGAAATGAACCTCTAGTGATGGGAAGACGCTGGAGCCTAGACAGATGAGGTGACTTGGCCAAGGTCACAGGGGGTCTGAGTCCTCCACCCGAGGGTCCCGAGTACACCTCTGACCAGGAGCCCTCCCTGCCTCCCACTCACAGATGGAACAGTGGCCGCAGGGCAAGTGTGGAGGTGGCCCTGGCCTGCGGTCAGAAGGCTAGGAGTGCTGTGCGCGCGGGTAGGACTCACTCTTGACGGTGAGGAACATGGACTTGCTGATGTCGGTGCCCACGCCGTTGCTGGCCTGGCAGAGGTAGTAGCCCATGTCCTCTTCTAGGACGTGGCGGATCAGCAGCGAGCTGTTGGCCAGGATCTGGGTGCGGCCAGTGAGGGGTACCGGGTGGTACTGCTGTGGGCTCCCACTCCCTGGAAGGAGGCAGCCGTTAGGGGGCTAGTGCCCAGGCTAGCACACAAACTGGGTGAGGTTGGCGTGCCCCAAGGGACACCCTGATGTCCTTCTCTTGCTGATCTAGGGCTATCTTGTAGCACACCCAAAGCACTCCAGAAGAGCCTCCAGAGGCCTGGCCCTGCGCCAGCTCTCAGATCAGGAGGTGGGGTTGGGGACCTCAGCTCAAACCTGCCTTGGCATTAAGCCTCGGGACTGAACTTGGAGATGAAGAGTTGTCTTCAGGCCACTTGGCCATAGGCAAAGGCAAGATGGAGCCCTAAAATGGCAGCTGCCTGGTCTTGGACAGCCAGGCCTGGGCAAGAAGCCAGCCATCTTCCAAGGGGGGCTTTCTTGTCCCCTCCGCATCCCCTCAGTGTCAGTGATGGGCATGGCCTATGACAAGAGGTTGGCGTGGGACTTGGTCAGATGCCAAATGTATCCTTGGGATGGTGTTAGGCTCCAAGAAGGACCACAACAGCAGAATAGTTTGGTAAGGAACCGGGGCCAAGGAAGTTCTGGGACCCCAAGCAGGGTGGAGAGGGCTGGGGAAAGCAGACATACACTGAGTTCTAGGGCTGGATGGGGGAGGGGAGAGGTCAATGTGTGGGGACTAGAGGAATTTGGCATTGGCATGATAGCTCTCCCCGGTCTGCAGACCCCTGAGGGTGGCTGAGGACAATCTCCAGAGCAAGTAGAGCCTGGGATCCCCCGAAAGCTTAGAACCCAGGGCTTCCACCCAGGGCTAGGAGTTGTGTGTAGGAAAACGGGCCCAAGCCCCATCAGCTTCCTTCTCCCCACTCCCTGACCGTGCTCGGAGATGCTGGCTGGCCAGGGGCTCACCCTTGGCATGCTTCCACATGACCTTGGGCGGGGGGTAGCCATCCACGGAGCAGTTGAGCACACCAGCTTTGCCGTAGATGCCGTCCTGGTTGTTGGGCTGCACCACAAATCGCGGCGGCACTGCGGGAAGAGGGAAGGGTAAGGAGAAACCGATCACGTGTCTCTAACAGCTCTTCTGTGGTCTCTAACCTTTCATACTGTGCCAGCCCCGCCCGCACCACGATCAAGTTCAGACGAGGCAGCTCTGAAACTCAAGATGCTGAGGGCATCCCAGCTCTGACCCTGCCAGTGGCTAACTGAACAGGCCTCCTCCTCTCTCAGGGCCTCTGTGTCTGGGCCTGGAAAGTAAGAGATTTTAACTTCTTGATCTTAGTTAAGGCCCCTGCCGAAGCCAGCGTTCCCTCAGCCTGTGATTCAAACCCCAAATCTAGAGAAACCATTAGCGGCAGACAGAGCTGGGCCCTCGCGACCCCGCCCCAGCCTCTCTGCTCACCACGCACGATGAGCTGGCGCTCCCGGCTCACGGTGGCCGCCGCGTTGCTGGCGATGCATGTGTAGTTGCCATTGTGCTTGAGGGAGACGCTGGAGATCTGCAGGGAGCTCATGAATTCCTTGCTCTCGATGGTCACGCCCGAGCCTGAGATGATCACCTGTCCGTCTTTCCTCCAGGTGATGCGGATGGGCATGTCCCCCGAGGACACCACGCAGGGGATATAGAGGAGCTGGCCGATGGAGGCAGGTGGGAACTCAAAGGGCTGGATCAGAGGGGGCACTGGGAAGGCAAAGAGAATGCTGCTGTCGGCCTCCCCGTGCGCTCCAGCCTGGCCAGCAGTGGCTGCCTCGTTGCTTCCCCTCCCCGGCCCTCCTGCCCCTGGGGCTGTAAGTAGAGTTCCCCAGGGCACCAGTGCCTTGTCCTCACCCTGCAGAATCTCCAGGGGCTGCCACTGGCCCTTGGCTCTCATCCCCTTGCCTGCCCAGGCCTGGGCCCACTGTCCCTGTGCAGGGCGTTGGCTGGCCTGCATTGATCCCGACCCTCGGATTTGTCCTGGCCGTGATGCATGTGCTTCTTGATTCCCATCTGCCTGTGGCCACTGCTTGGCTTTCGCCCTCCCTCCCCTGCTGCTTCTTAATGGCCTGGGGTCACTTTCTCATCCCAAAGATACATCAGCTCCCTGGGGCCTGGGATCGACAGGGGTGCTGTGCCCCAGATGTTGGCGTGGGGGAGAAGGCAGGCACAGAGACTGTCCCCAGCTCCTGCCCCACAGCTGTGCCTCTGACAGCCAGGATGCTGTCTGCTTGGCCTCGTCCACAGAGGTTCCATCGCCCTCCCCAGCCCTGCCCATGGTCGTCACGTGTTAGCGCACTGAATCCTCCCAATAATGTGACGTAGCTGTGAACCGTCTCCAGTTTACAGATGAGAACACTGAGGCTCAGAATGGAGAAGTCACTTGCCCTTGGTTATCTAGCTCCTAAGAGGTGACAGTGGGATTCGAGACCTGGAGTCCCTGTTCTCAGGATCCACGCTCTCTCCCTTGTGCTGTTTGGGTGCTTGTCTGGGAAAGCCCTGGACATGCCCAACCCAACGGCTCTTCCGTCTCATCAGTGAGCTCCCCTTGGGTGGCAGGGAGGAGCAGAGAGGGAGCCGTGTCCTTTGTGAGACAACCAGCTTGCCGTTCATCCGACTGAGCAGGATCTGCACAGCCCCCTCCCCCCAGAGATCCAGCCCGCCCCAGAGCGTGCATCTTGGCCCCTGGGGGCCTGTCTGGAGCCTGAGCCTCTGTGAGAGGGATCCTCCTTTCTCAGCTCTGGCTAGAGCATCAGCCATTATCTTTATGATAACTCAATTAGGCCACAGCGACTTCCCCAGCAAGTGGGGGGAGAAGAGAGAGAAGGAGACAGACGATTAGCTTAACAAGGATGAGCACCCAGTAGATGAGATCTCCTTTCTGCAGTCAAATAATTAAATTACAAGGCTGTCCACAGTCCTCTGGCCTTCTCCCAGGATCCAGCACCCTGCCTCCCCCACCCGGGAAGCCGGCTGCTTTCCACCCCTGGACACCCCACAGTGACCACCAGCAGGGCCGAGCCCTGGGGGAGAGGATGGTGGCATCCTATGCATGCCCAAGGCCCTCCCTGCACCCCAAGGATTTTCGGGGCTCAGCAGGGAGCTTCCCCAGCAGAGTGGTGGGGGGGTGGGCATAGAATAACCCTTGACGGCCCTTTGGCTCCCTTGAAAAGTTCTTGATCAAGAGCCTAGGTCCAGAGAAAAGTGACATTTAGGAAGGAGGGATGGGCTGAGAGCCGTACCCTCCACAGGGTGTTTAACTACCTTCCCAGTGAACACAGCTGGGCGCCTACCCTTCTCATCCCCATCATGCGTGCTCCACCCGGGGCCCAAATCTACGTCCAAAGTCCCGCCAGGTTTTCCAGGGCTCCGGTCATTGTCTGCATCTCCCCATCCCAATCTCTGGCTTTCTATTGTCCGGGTCAGGGCTTGCCCCAGTATTCTGGGTGATTTGCTGAGTCTTGGGGATCTCCAAATCAGATTTCTCCGGAGCCCTGACTCTAGTAATGGCCCCATGCCCACTGCTGAGATGTCCCAGAGGTCCCTCTGTTGGGCTCTGCCAATCTCCCTCCCTGCCCCCTGGCTTGTTTGGGTGCCTAGAACAGACCGAGGCTTCTGGCCTCCTTGGACTTTTTGAGGGAACTGTTGCACAGACCCAGATCTGCCTCTACTTTGTTTCTCTAGGCTGAACAGAACCACACCTGGTCTAGTTTTCCTACCCACAGAGGCCCGAAGCTAGAGCCCGCAGGCCTCACAGGAAATGCCTCCTCATCCCCTCAGAGCCTGCTGCAGTATTACCTCTTCCGTGAGGTCTGCCTTTGTCCCACAGCACCTATGCCCACCTACATCCTGGCACCTCTCACAGGGTGGGAGGGTGGCGGCTTGCATTCCCGCCTTCCATGGGGGTCTGGGAGCTCCTCTAGGGCAGTAACTAAGACTGACTTCCCTGGTAAACTGCAGGAGTCCAATAAATGCCTGGCAGGTGAGTGAATGAATGAACACATGCTCAGATATTATTTCCTGGATTGATCTTAGAAGTTGAGCTGTCAGGTGGGCCAGGGGTAGGGAGAGCACAGGATGCGGGGTCCATCCAAAAAAAGTGGGGGATTTCTATGCTGTTCCTCAAGACACTATATTGATGCTATTGAGTTTTGGAGCTAGGGGCTTATCCCTTGGTCCTTCCTGGGGGTCAGGCCCTTGCTCCCCCGGCCCCAGAAGCAGCTCCTTTGCACACTTGAACGTGACCAAGGGGAGACTCAAGGCAGTGATGGGCTGCAGAGGAGGATGTGTGGGCAAAGCAAGTTCTGGGAGGTTCTACCAAGGAGGAGGGGGCTGAGGGGCTGTCAGGGCTGAAGGACCATGCCCTGGGGACAGACGGTCAAACACTATATTTCCTCTGTGAACAGACCAAGTGGAGAGCAAAAGACTGAAATTAGACAGGGAGATTTAGCTCAAGCAAGGGGAAGACTGTCTCTCTCAGTAAGAAGGGATTTGGATAATGGAACAAGTTACTAAGGCAGGTTAATTCATTAATTAACTAATTCATCTAATATTTATGAAATGCCTAGTCTGTGAAGGCATTATTATGCTCCGTGTGGGCTGGAGAAAGTAGAAACATGCTTAAAATACAGATAGAACCCCCAGGAGCTCATCATTTGCTAGGGAAGGCAAGATATTCCCCTCAATGATTACTGGACAAGCGCCACATGAATAGACAGATGTTGAACTCTGAGCTGCGAGATGTCTCATCTGGCTGCTGACTGCGGTCTCACGGAGGAGGTGGCATTTGGGCAGAGAGCTAAAGGACACAATGAGGCAAAAAAAGTACATGGAGGGGGTGGGGGAGAGGCTGATCCATGAGGCAGGGGCTAACCAGGGGCAGTCACTCCCTTCTGGCCTTTGGAAATAACGTGGATGATACTGGGGGCCTCCTGGGGACAGCAGCCAACCAGTATCCATCCGGGGGTTAGACATTCACCTAGGCTGGCCAGAGCTCTCCAGAGCACAATTGTCCTGTGGGAGGCAGATGACCAGACAACTCCCCAGAGATCCAGGGCAGGCTCCTGGCCCCGCCTCCACCCTCTGCCCCTGTTGCAGGCTGACAAGGCAGGGAAGGGTCCCCTTAGGAACCCTTTGGTAGGAGTGTTAGGGGCCAGAACTGCTCATAGAATTTCTTGGCTCCAGGCTTCTGTTCAGATAGCTCCATAACTGCAGGCAAGGCAAGAGGGAGAAGAAAGTCCAGGGATCCTGGTTCCTTCACAGGCTCACTGACTAGCAGGAAGAGGTCTGTAAGCCAGAGGCTCTGAGAAGCAGGGTGTGGGGGCTCTGGGATGGACTCAGGGGCAGCGGCCCAGATGTGGGGCTACTTTCCGACCTGTGAGTCAGGAATGTCTTCCCCAACACTCAGAGGTAGACGTGAGCTCACTGAATGTGTATCCATTTCTGCCGCTGGGAAAGCGATCCTCGGCAGTAATGGGGCGGGTGGGGGGTGGTTCTGACCACCTCTATCCCAGCGATGACAGGGACCCGCCCAGGGTCGACTGCACTAAGCCCCCGCCCCTGAGTCCTAGCATTTCCCCAACACCCAGCCTGAATGTAAGGGGGGACAGATGCCAGGTGACCCACAGTCCTGTCTCTGGAAGCCCTGCGCTGCCCAGGCACCTTCGGGGAGAGGACAACTCCACACTGAGGGAGGTGGGGTCGGAGCAAGGTGCTACTATGGTGAAGAGCCCAGAGGACCGAGTGGCTGGAGACGTATAGTGGTTGTGGCTGTCCAGGAGGGGTCGGAACACCATAAAGCCTTTATGACCCCCTGCTTGGGAGCATGGCGCCGATGACGGTGTGCTGACGGCCAGCCCAGACCATAAACACTTTATGGTGTCGCTCATCATCTGTCTTGGAGACGGAGCCTTCTTATTTACTGCACCTGCTTAGCAGAGAGAGGGCACCGGGGGGAGTTGGAGCGTCTGCCGGAGCAGCACGGAGATGGGGAGAGAGCCGTGCCCAGGAGCTGGGTTCCGGCCTCTGCCTTCCATGCAAGTGAGCGGAGGCAGGCCACCTCCCCTCAACCCCCCTGCCTTTGCTGCGTTTGTAGGTTGGTGCCCAGAACATAGAGGGTGCTCAGTAAGTGGCCCCGAATCAGTAGATGCTGCCTCCACACCATCGTCCCCACCGTCACCACGACCACAGTCATCCTCTTGAGCCCTGCCTATCCACTGAAGCAGCTGCTTGCTCCTGTGTGCCAGGGCCCCTCTGCTGGAGAATACGGAGCTCCTTACAGCTTGGCAGGAGCTCTCCTGGTGCCCCCCTCCCCCAAGGACAACTGGGCTCTCTGCTCCACTGGAACCCACTGTATCCTCTTCCTGTGGCTTCCAAGCTTCCACCTCTGCGCTTAGCAGGCATTTGGCCCGGTGACTGGATTTTTCATAAGCCCTAACCTATGATCACAGAGACCCCCCCCCCACTCTTGGGGGTGGAGGGGCCCTTCTCCAAAGGCTCCGCGCATGTGGCAGGCACTGGTTTGGGCTGCCAGGGAAGACGGAGCGTGGGTGGGGAGCATGGGCACTGGGGAACGAGCGTATGTGTGTGTCCTCTCCCGTTTGCTCTCCACAGGGGCCTGGCACTACCTCCCAGACTCGGCCTTGCAGAGCATGGGCGGCAAGCCCTGCTTGTCCTTGTTTTGGCTCCAGGGGCCCATAGAGGCTCAGATGTGGGGATGGAGATGTTCTCTCGCTGAGCTAAAGCCAAGGAGCCCCAGTTGCAGCCTGCCTTCTTAGTTAATTAAACATTCAGCCCGAGTGCCCAGAGATGCTTTTATGCTACATTATTTTTCAGCTACGGGGGGCCCGAAAGACATCGAATCTAGGTTGGATCTATGTGCCCTCCTCTTAGCATCCTACCAGGGGTGTCTCTAGCTGCCCAGAGAGGCGCACTTGCCTTCCCTGCAGCCCTGCTCTCCCCTGCCAGTCGACGTTCTATGCCCCAAAGCCCTAGGGGCCCACAAAGCATGCCTGTGGCCCTCCCACCTTGCTGGGCCACAACAGCTCATCTGGGCAATACTTCATTTGGTACCACCTGCAGCCACCTTTTGTGCCTCAGGAATGCTGTCTTACAGGAGGGTAGGGACAGAGCCAATACTTGTGCACATGTGACTGCTGGCATGTGAGCGTGTGTGTGTGTGCACACGTGCAACAGCAGACAGGTTAGTGTGTGTATATTTGTTGCACGGACATGCATATCATAAGAACCAATGAACACTTGTATGCACGAGTACATGCACGCATCCACACACACCAAGGGCTCTGCCCATGTGTGTGCATGTGTATCTGGTGTGTTCTGCTCTTAGCTCAGCGTTTGAAAAATTCATCAGAAGACCAGCAGTCCCAGAAGGAATGGGGTCAGCAGTGGTTTCTCTAGCTCCTTGGAGCAGCATGGGATTTTTGTCCCTTCCTGCCCGCAAGGCCACAGTCCCGCAGAGAGATGTGGGGTGGGAGGGACTTCTAGCAACCCCCAGTATCCAGGGCCCTGTCCCACATTGACTTTGCCCTTTGCTGTACCCTGGCTCTCTGCTCTGGTCCCTTGAGTGGGACGCATGTCCCGGCTAGGTGATGGGAGTGGGCTCAGCAGCAATGCCCCCGGACCTGGCCTGCCTCGTCCAGAGTCAGGGCCACCCGTTCCACGCCCAGGGCACCTCCTCCACCCTCCTCCTCGAGTAGCTCTTGGAACAGCACATCAGCTAATCAAGCAGCGTGCTCGTAATCAGCTCTGATGGGTTCTTCTGCAAAAGTGCATTCTAATGAGGTGGGGAGAGGGAGTCAGTGAGTGGGAGAATGAAGGACCTGAGCTTTCCGAGTGCCAGGGGCAGGGGGTCCCAGAGCCCCGCACACAAATGCCGCTTCTCGGTCTGGAGAGAAAACAAGTGACCACCGTCCTTCTAGGGCTGGATCTTCAGACCCTGAGGGCAGGGGAGAGGGAACGTGTGCACACGTGCCCCATACCCTGTACACACGTGTGGCGTTGGATGAATGCTGGGCTTTGTGTTGGGTGCGGGAGCCACGCGTGCCTGGTGCATGGGCTCTGCCCTCTGGATCTCTCTCTGACACACACACACACACACACACACACACACACACACACACACACACTCCCCCTTTCTTCTTGTCGCTCAGCACAATCACAACAGGCCCAGGGAGTCGCTGAGACGGAATGCATCAGATTCAATTCATTAGGACTGATCGCTCCCTGAATGGGGTTGAATAATTGATGAGCAGAAGCAGCTTTCTGGATGTTCTGCGTACTTCGAGGCTCGCCAGAGCCCTGTTATTTATTTATTTATTTTTTAAAGCCGACAAACCCGGCCAAATGCTCACTGGTGCGGGCGGGCGAAGGGAGTGGAGCAAAGGTTAGATGTTTTAATATGTGATGTTTACAATGTAAACTCTCGGTCCACTGCTTGTAACGGAAATGGATACGGGCAGCCCTGGATGCTGGGAGGGGGTGGGCAGGCGCTGCTGTCTTTCACCGCTACCGAACTGGGCAGGTGGCCTGGGGCTTGGGAGCCTCCTGCCGGCCCAGGGTTCCAGGCAGGACAGAGGTGGGACAGGCCTCAGCTAAGGAGGGGGCCTGGGTGCCACTCAGCCCAGCTAGGGTGCAGCAGTGAGAGGCAGGGAGGCTGATGCCCTAGGGCCTCCTGTCACCTGCCCTGGCCTGAAATGGTGACAGCCCCACAGTTGTTGGGGCCGAAGTGAGGCCTCCCAGCAAGTCAGTCCAACCCAGACTTCTGTCTCAGTTTCAGCTCAAGAAACGCTCACGGTCTGGCACTGTGACAGGTGAAGGGTACACAAGGGTGCCTGTGACATGTGGACCAAGGGAGGGAAATGCCGAGCCTGCCTTTTGCTGGGGCTGTTCAGTCTCCTGGCTGTCCGCCAGATCTTCACCTGCTCGTGCCACTACCACCACACGCTTGAAGGGGCCACCACCCAGGGCGGTGTCTGTCTCCCCCAATTCTTCCTTCTCCCAGACTTCCCTCTTTCTGTCCACGAAGCTGCTCTCGGATCTTGATTTGGGGGCCTGGGACCCACCGGGGCCTTCCCCTGTGCCGGGACCCCTTCATAGGCCTGGACCGGCCCCCGTTTCTTCCTGCCTGTGGGCCCCCCAGGGCCCAGGCCAGCTTTCCTCCCCTGCTGCATGCTGTCCCCGGGGTCCCCTCCTTGCTGCCCTAGGGTGACACAGATGCCCAGGCGACAGGGGCTCTCAGCCTTCCCAGGGTCTCTGTCTCCCTTCCTGACTCCCTCTCAGGGGGTCCCCACGGCCTCTTTCTTTATTCCTGAAGTGGAGTGTGGAGAACGGTTCCCCCTCCCAGCCCTCCCTGCCCCCAGCTCTGGGTTAGAGCCCGGGGCCTGGAGGGAGATGGGCCCGGGACACATTCTGCTTCCAGGTGACAGTTTCCTATCTTTTTTGTGCCGCAGCCTTTTCCACCTTGGCAATTAGGGAGAAAATGGTACCTGCTTGAGATAAGGGGGCAGTGTTGGGGTTCAGTGAAACTGAGCACGTGGAGCACCTAGTCACAGCGACTGGTGCCTGGTGGGCCTGCCACAGTGCTGTTGGTCTTACTGTGACAACGGCTGCAGCCTGGTGCCAGAGGCCAGCACGGTGGCTGGACACCACCGCCCTCCTTCCTCCCTCGTGGGGCCCCACGCTGGCATCTCCATGCTCCCAAAGCCTTAGGCTTCCCCAGTGATTGAACCCATTCGGATCCTTACCCACTGCAGCCATCAGTGGCCTTCCTTCCACCCCACCTGCCTGGCTTTCCTTGACCACTCCTCAGCCAGGCCTGGCAGGCACCCCCTACCTTAACCCGCCCCAGAGCAAGCAGGCCACCCTGCTCCCACTCACTGCCCGGCAGTTCCGAGAACATATTTGGGATGGAGCTTGGCATACCCACACAGCCCCCGAACCAAGGGGGCAGCCATCATCGCTCACACATTCATCGAGTCCCTTAGTTCTATTCATTCATTCATTTAATCCGCAGGCATTTAGCGAATGGCTACGACGCACCAGGCACCGTGCTAAGCACCCCTGCACAAAACACATACCTGGCCCAGGTGAGCATGAAGGGCCTGCCCGCCATCTCTGACCCGGGCCTCTTGCCCAGAAGGTGACCTTTGTGCGTCACAGGCCTCTCACGCCTCCCGGGTCAGTGCCACGTTGTCCTGCGGCCTATGGAGGGAACCTTCTTTGTCCTGCTGCCATCTGTCCCCCTTGCCCCCTTTCTCCCCAACACCCACTCAGGACCCTCTCTTCCTCAGCCTGTCACTTCTTCAGGCCAGGCTGCTGCTGCCCGAGCCGCTGGCGGGGGACAGAGTCCTGGGCGGGCTCTGGGTCCGGGAGGCCTACCTTTCACGGCCACGTGGACGCTCTGGCTGATGGACAGCTGGGGCTGGATGAGGACGCTGCACAGGTACTCCCCCTCGTCCATGCCCTTCTGCACGTCGGTCAGCTTCAGCGTCCCGTTCTCGAACACCACCTGGCGGTGGTTGTCGGGCAGCAGCAGGGCGTCCTTGTACCACTTGATGGAGTAGTAGGGGTAGCCAATGACCCTGCAGTTGACGAGGGTGTCCCTCCCGGCGACGGCCGTGATGTTCCTCATCGCCCGGATGCTGGGGGGGCCTGGGCGGGAGTCAGGGGGGAAGGGGGAGCAGAGGAGGGACAAGCGGTTCGGTTAGCCAGGGACAGCCAGGAGCTGCCCTGCGACTGTCTTCTCCGTTGCTTGGCTCTGAAACTCTCAGGGGATGGAAATTCAGTGGGCAGGGGAAGGGGGTGAGGGAAGCCTTTATTGCGAGGGTAAAGGCAGAGGCTGGAGCTGCGGGCACCCACGGTCTCTCCAGGACTCCCTGTTACTGGCTTCAAATAGTTGCAGACAGACAAGTTCCGTTTATGCCTGGGGCAAGAATCCATCCCCCTAATGGGACGGGGTATGTGAGCCAACCGAAGCCTCATGAGAAGTGACTGGGATTTGGGAGGGCGCGTTCTCATTTACAAGGGGATTAAGATTTGGGGGTTACAACGGTGATATGGAGATTTTGTTATTTTCATTCAACTTGTGCATAATGGTCTTGTACCAAAAAGGATCTCGTATACATTAAATATTTAAAAGGCAGTAGGAAGGTCTTCAATGGCTGAGCTGATGATTTTCTTCCAAACAAGTAAGTGGGTTTTGTGGGTCCCTGAGAAGGGGCCCTAAAAAGGGGACTCTGGTCACCCTGGCTGTGCGGAGGGGGTATCTTCAGCCTGATGGTGGGGCAGGTGGTGATGTGGGAGTGGTAAGGCTACCAGGGAGTGGGTACAGGGAACTCCAGGCTTCAGGGTCCCCACCCAGAAGAGGAGGGGCCGCACCAGGGGATCCCAGGATCCTGGAACTCTGACCCCTCCAAATCAAAGGCAGGGAGGTAGGTAAATGAGAGGCCACTTTTCTCATGTGGGGTTGGAGCCCTGGCTCCATGGCAGCCACCAGGGCCCTTCCCCCCTTCTCCTCTGCCCTTGGGTCAGGGGTCACGGGAGGGTGAGGACCAGTCGGACCCGACAGGGCTGCGAAGAGCTTCAAAGTAGGCTCCTCCCACTGTGATGACTTGGAGAGCCGAGATCTGGGGATGATCACCTGAGGACTGCTTCCCCCACTGCTGGGGGTGTCTGCTTTGGGACACCCCCACCAAGCCCAAGTCCCCCACTCTTGATGGCTTGGGCCTTGGGAGGGAGGAAATCGGGGGGAAGATTGTGCACTGGCTCCTGGCTGCTTACACCTCCTGGAGCACCTGGGGGATGGCTCAGTGGGAGGGCACTGGGAGAACAGCTCTGATGGACACCCCCATTGAAGGTCAAGTCTGGCCCCACTGCCCCCTCCCCGTCCTTGGCCTCAGAAGGTCCTCATGGGGCTGGTGGCTGCTAGTGGGGTGCTGAGGGTACCTGGGGCCAGAGAGGTTTGATGGGGAGCAGTGGGGAGGGCAGGTCAGACTGGGAGAGGAGAAGGGGCTGGAGGAGGGGATGGGAATGCAGAGGAGGGCCAACTGTACCAGACACGCACACACAAGAAAGGATGACGGGGTCGTGGAGGGCAGGGAAAAGGGGAGAAAGAGAGGAGAGAGACCGCTACTAAAAGCAAAATGACAGTTAATAAGTACTAATCACCACAAGAATAATGGGAACCACAGAGATGGCAAAGGAACTCAAAAGCCTATTCTGATATTTAAATGTAGACAGGCACCTCTTACGTTTATTCGCGCCTGATATTCAGCACTGCCCACCGAGTTCCGCGCCGTGCACCGGTACACGCCCCCGTCGCGGATCTGGGGGCCCGTGACGTTCATGTGGCTGATGGTGGTGCCGTCCGACATGGTGTACTGGTTGGTGCGGTGGCTCCCGTCCCGCACGATGGGCTCGTCGTCCAGGGCCCAGGTGACGGTGGGGGGCGGGGCGCCCTTGGCCGCACACATCAACGAGAACTGCTCCCCGGGGTTGACCACCTTCTCGCTGAAGGACGAGACGATGCGGGGCGTGCCGTCTGCAAGGAGCGAGGAGCCCCGCTCAGGGTCACCGAGCCACGGAGAGACGGCCACCCGGCCAGGCCACCACCCAGTGAGGTACCCAGGACTACTGCGCAGGATATCCAACTCCTGCATTTGAATCCTCCCACGGCCCCTTGGGAGCTCTGTGTCTTTGGGCAATTTACCTAACTTCTCTGAGTCTCCCCATTTCTTAACTGTGGAGGATGGAGGTATTGGGGAGAGTGAATATACCCTCTTCATACAGATGCTGTGAGGACGGAATGGATTACTGCATCAAAGATGCTGCGTACAACGCTTTGTAAGTGCTTGATAAATGTCAACTGCTGCTGACTTTTCCTTTTCTGCCCTTCTCCTCCCTGGCAGTAAAGACACAGGGCTCAAGAACCCTGCGTGGAACCGGGACCTGACTGGGCTGGACCTGCGGAATCGGATTCCAGCTCTCGTACCTGCAGGGGGTAGGGGGGTGGGGGTGCTAGAGCCCCGTTAGCCAAAAGCCTCAAGTTTGAGCCTTAGCTGCTGCCCAGAGGCACTGGGTCTCGGCCGACCCAACAACCCTGGAGAGGACAATTAACCCTGCTGCCCCAGTTGCCTCCGTGGAAGAGGGGGCATGAAGTTATTGAGCCTGGCCAGCCTTCCGCACAGGATTGTTGTAAAGAGTTAAAGTATGTATTATGCACTTGAAAACTAAGGCAAACACTTAAAAAAAAAAAAGTAAGGCCAATGTAACATGACTCTCCATATCCTCCCCACATTTCATACCAAAATGCTGATGCTAATCCAGTCTGCCAGCCCCTAGCCCTGTTTCTGGGGGAGAGTCTTACATAAAAGCAGGGGGAGAGCCTGGTGCCTGGCAGAGCCTGGGACTGCCCACCAGGGTCACGGCCTTTGGCTTCTCCTCTGCTTCCTTCTTTGAACCCTCCTTTCTGGCTATTCCTCCCTCCCCACTTTCCACCCTTCCCGCCAGCCTCATTTCCAGTATCGCCCCGAACTGGCCATCAGTGGGCCTTTCAGAGAGAAGATGTGCCGTGTGGGGAGATGGTCAGACAGGAAATCCCCAGAGAGGGGAGACTCCCATTTCAAACTGGTCTGTGCCTGGCTGGTGTGCTTCCTCACCGGGAAGGAGATCTGGCTGGACAAGAGGAGGCAGGGGCTGAGGGAGAGGCAGTTCACTGGGCGCTGTACTTAGGGCGAGGGATAAGGGGGTGCCCACTCCCGTCCCACTTCCCAAGGAATGAGGACCCACAGGCCACGACAGGTAGACTGGTGTGGGATCCTAATAACCTGTAGGATTTGCCTGGGTTTGGTGTCTTTGTTACGGCAGTGAAAAATCCTTGGAAGCAATAGGACTGTGGGGTTTTTGTTTTGTTTTGGTAGCAACAAAGGAGCTGGGGGACCACTAAATTTGTTGGTAAGGATAGGGCCTCTGCTGATCCTTACTGTATCCTTGTGCAAATAAGAAAAAGGGGCCTCCTCTGTGTGGTCACAACCTGGTGCCAGGGCTCATGGCTTGGCAAGTGGAATTCAAGCTGGATTCCAGTCCTTACTCTTGGTCCTGCCCTGTGGGTAAGGCACTTTGTGCAGTGAACAACCTGAACAACCATATACAGGTGTGCTGAGTGAGGAGCCCCGGGTGGCAGCAGCTTTAAAAGGAGAAAGAAACACGTGGAAATCCAAGTCTGTGATAAGAAAGAGAGCCTGCTGCGAAGAGACCTTAGTCATGGTGAAGATTTGAAAGTCTACGAGCCTGGCAGGAAGGGAAGAGAATGAGAAAAGAGGAGCAGCCAGAAAGAGACGACTCAGGGAAGAAAGCAGAGGCAGGGCTCAAGGCAGTGACTCCTGGTGGGCAGTCCTAGGGCCCCTGTGAGATTGAAAGCCTCTGGGATCCGAAAGAAGACCACTTTTGGAGCATGGCCCTAGTAATTTCGGAAGGCAGAGGTAACACAGTACAGTGGTTAAGAGACCTGAGTTCTGATCCCAACTCTGACCTTTGGCCAAGCTGTGACTTTGGGCAAGTGACCAAGCCTCAGTTTCCCCAACTGCAAAATAAGGGACACGAAGAAAAAGCATCTCCCGTGGGCCCATGGAAGGATTACGTAAGATCGGCAGGTGCCTGGACCAGAGCCTGCTCTCAGGAACGAGGGAGGGAGCCTGAACCCACCCAGGTCCCGGCCACCCCAGCTCACCCTCCAGCACAATGATGGCGAAGTCCTGCGCGGTCTGGGCCTTGCGGGTGGCGAAGCACTGGTAGGCCCCGGAGTGGCTCTTCTGGGCCGACGTGATGAGCAGAGTCTCGTTGCTGAGCCCGCGGATGGAGACGGCCTCGTCGGGCAGCACCAGCTCAGTGTTGCGGTACCAGCGGATGGTGAATTCCGGGGAGCCGAGCAGGGCACAGGAGAGGATGACCGTGCTGCCGATCCCGGTCTTCAGCTTCTTTGGTGTCAGGGTCACGTGAAGGGGGTCTGGGTGGGGCCAGCAGGGGAGGAGAGAGGGGAAAGGCAGGGGGGAGGAAAAAAAGAAAAGGGCTTTTAGTGCAGAGCCGCGTGGCTGGGAGTGGGCTGGGCGAGGCCCTGGTTCTGTCCCCAGACTCCTTGTGAGGGGGGCCGGGACTAGTGAATTCCCTCTCTAGACCTCAGTTTGCTCATCTGTCAAATGGCAGGGTCAGGCCAGGTGACCGATCTGCACCTCTTGTGATGACGACCTGCACTCTCTGGACACGTGGCCCTTGCCTGGTGGGGCTGGGGGGCTCCCTTCAGCTCAGAAGGAGGACAGGAGCTTGGCCGGCTCATCATCTTCGCTGTCCCCCACCCCAGAAATCAGGGAGGCACCCTTGGCCCCGCCACCTGTCTCTCATACCCGTACAGATAACCGGTTGCCATCTTCTGTCGCTCTGACCGCCTTTATATGCACCAGGGGACCCTGCTCTCCATCCCCACCTCCCCTGCCCTGCTGCAGGTCCTCAGCATCTGGCCTGGACCCAGGAAGTACCGTCCTCCCTCCTCTCAGCATCCCTCCTTCTGTTCTCCACGCTGTAGCCGGCCGCTGCCCTGCTCAGAACTTCCACGGGGCCCAACAATTCGGTGTGGCATTCAGGCCATCCAGGCCCCCAGGGGCCTGCCCCTGCTTCTCAGCTCTACAGTCTTAGGGCAGCAGCATCCTTTCTGTGCTTGCTGCACATCCGGGCCTCTTCTTGCCCCAGAGCCTTCCCTGAGAGTGCTCTTTTTCCTCTTTGCCTAATGCCTACCCATCCTTCACACTGAGCTCAGGACACCTTGTCCAGGAAGCCTTCCTGGACACCACTCTCCTCCCAGGCTGGGTCAGGACCGCTCTTCTGGGCCTCTCTCTGTATCACTGTCACTACACTAAGCACATGGTCTTTTAATCACTTCTATGTGTCTGTCTGTCTGCCTGGGTTGTGAGCACTTGAGAGCAGGGTGGTGTCTCTCACCTTACATGTCTACTGGCTGCCCCAGCCGTGTTTGTCACTGTTGGATGGGCTGGCCATCTCTCTGCCCCATCTCCACGGGCTTGGGGTTCTCTAGTGTCTAACTTAGACACTAGGTTCTAACCTAAGCATCTGTATCACAGACTGTCACCCCAGAGTGCTTCCTGGGGCTCTTCCACTCTTCCAGCTTCACACATGTTCCCACGGGGAGGACTTTTCCCCAGCGCCACAGATAAATGCACCCCAACTGTCAAGATGCCCTCGACCATGAGGAGGAATCCAGGCTCACATGTGGGCTGGGCGGGGGTGGACAAGACCCCGGGCCCAGGAGGCCAGCGGAGCAGGGAGAACACAGAGGGTCCGCAGACCTGGAGCTCTATGCTCTTGAGATGGGGAGGGGAGGGGAGAGGAGGGCTGCTTTGGCCAGTCGGCATGGCGGAGGGAACTTCTCTGCGGCAGGGGGTTGGATCACCGCTGGACAGCCACCATCCAGGTTCAGTGACCCTCATGATGCCATTTGGTGCAACACTCAATGGGGCCTCAGGCTATGTAGCTGCTCCGTGGAGTGGGATTCCCCAGGGGTCTCCAAATCCCAGCCCCACTGCGGTCAGTGCCCAACCTCAGCCTCGGGGGCTCAGCAGCAGCACGGCCTGCGAAGGCCCCCCACTCTCCACAGGGACTCGCTGGACCCCTGCAGCCCTGGGGCTCCGGGATAGGGAGGAACAGGCAGGACTAGGGCTGATACCTGGCCGGCAGATCCTGGAAAGGCCTCCTTGTCATTTATGCCCGAGTCTGATCTGATTGATCAGTGCCCCTATCAATTACTGCAAAATATTCTGAAAATCGCCTCTTATGGGCTACAGTATGTCGTCTCCGCTGGATTAATGCCAGCACTGTTTCCTTTAGGGCAGACCCTCCTCCCTCTAAACAAGCCAGGAAGCCCCATGAGCTCGTCACTGTCACTGCCACCCTCAAGGTCTCTTCTGACCCTTCTGACCTCAGGAGGTAGGAAGGCCTGGGATCATTCGTCCATTTTACAGAAGAGGACACTGAGGTGGTGGCCACGGTTAAGTAGGATTTGCCCCAAGTAGGTTCTTAGCTGATAAGGCCAGAACCAAGGAATAGATCTTCTGATTTCAAACCCAGAGCATTTCCCACAATGTCCTGCTGCCTTCCCCAACCAGGGGATTCTCGCCCGGGGCCGGCCAGAGGCAGGTCCATCCCTCCCTGTCACACCTCGGTGCTCGCAAAGGTTCCTAGGCCCGGCAGAGGGGCTCCCTACTCACCGATGACCGTGAGGGTGCCCGTGGCCTCTGCGGAGCCAAAGGTGTTGGTGACCTCACAAATGTAAGTGCCGCTGTCCTCCGTCCGCAGGTCACTGATGGTCAGCCCCGTGATGCGCTTGGCCCAGCGGCTGTCGGCCGGGAGGGGCCGGCCGTCCTTGAGCCAGCGGATGGCAGGGACAGGGTAGCCAGAGGCCGTGCAGGGCAGCTCCACCGTGTGGCCCGCCCACGCTTCCTGGGAGTGGAAGCCGTCCAGGATGGTGGGGATCGACTCGGCAGGGTCTGGAAGGCAGAGAGCATCAGTGGCCCTGGCCAGCCCAGGCAGGATGAAGCGGGGGGGGGGGGGGGGGGGGGGGGGGGGGGGGGGGGGNGTGTGTGTGTGTGTTGGGGGTACGGGGAGGAAAGCACCAGAACAGGCACCTGCTGCTCACAGGTGCCCATCATGAGCGACGTCCAGTGTGGGATGGTTTGTGGTGTCCCCATCTCTGGCCCGAACTCTCCTACTCAGGCCAGATAGAGGCCTTGTGGGCCATGACCGGGAAGCAGGGGCCTGGCGGGGGTGGGGTGGGGTGGGAGGAGGATAGGGTGGACAGACAGACAGATGCAACATGGGAAACAGAGAGGGGTGCAGAGAGGGAGAGAGTGTGTGAGAGCTCCCTTCACAGACCCGGTGCCTGGAGCCTGGCCCAGACTCGGGAGCAGGGACACCCCATGACACAAGAGTCATGACTTCTCGAATCTGCACTTCTGGTGAGCCTCGGTCTGGGCCTCAGACTGACCTGGGGGCGCCTCTCAGGGATGGGGGGACAAGCTGCCCTGTCCTTTCTCCTCCCACTTGCGTTCCTGGCAAACTCTGAGAGGGCCATGCATTTCCATCTGCGCCCAGAAGGATTCAGAAGTTCAGCCTTCTGCAAACCACACCTGCCATCCCGAATAATTCTCCATTTTACACTCCTAAGCAAGAGAGAGCCGTGACAGCAGGCCCCGTGGCCCTGGCCTGTGGAAGTCCCAGGGCCCTGGCTGGTGGGGTTCTGTGAGTGTTGGCCCTGATGCTTCTGAGCGGGGCTCTGGCTGCTCTTGGCTCGTTCCTAGCCTCGGAGGCCTCCCTGAGCTTTCTGCCTTGGGGACCTCCTCTTGCTCTAAGCGGCCCAGGCTCTCCTCTGCCTACATGACACAGCCTACACTTCCTCTCCCCAGTTAGGCCTGCTGGGATGTAGGGTCTTGTCCCGCCAGGTCCCCAGCCTCGCCCGCCTAGCCCCTACCTCCTGCCCCCCCCTCCGTCTGGTCTGGGCAGGGGTTCCCCACGTGTGGTACACTGTGTCACCACACGGCCCTCCCCTGGAAGCCCAGCAGCCCGCTCTGCTCGGCCAACACCCCTTCACCTTTCACAAACCAGCTTAAACGTCACCCCTTCTGGATGTGGCCCCCAGGCCCCTCTCATTAGATCCCCATAGAGTTTTCTTTTTCTTCCATTTACTTTCAAGCAACCTTTTCTTTTTAATAAAAAGTTAAAAAGTGTAATATCTGCACATGGCAAAACTTCACAGAGTCTAGAAGGGCGTCGGTGTGAAAGGGGGTCTCCCTCACACCTGCCTTCAGCCACCTCGTTTCCCTCCCGAGAGGCCACCATGGCTGTGAGCCCCCCAGGCGCCCCTCCCCCAGAGCCCTTTTCAAAAGCAGCTAGCGCCAGGCCTCGGGTTTGTCTTCCCCAGAGGCCTGGCAGCATCTTGAGACGGGGCTGCTCCCTTGCCGCATCTCCTGTGCCTACACAGAGCAGGCCTGTGGCTGCTGAACCCCCGACCTCTGGGGGAGGCTGAACGGGGGCACTCTGATATAGGGTGGGCCAGAAGCCTGACTTTCCTCACTACAGAATCTTATAGGCTCCTGGACTCGTAGAGCTGGCTTAGGGGTCTTGGAGGCCACAGACAGAGGAGTGCTCCGAGACCAGAGAGGTGCAGTGACCTGTCCAGGATCACACAGCAGAGCCAAGATCACAAATCAGGTCTCACCCACCCTCATTCAGTAAATGGGGCCTGAGATGAAACCATCTAAATCAGCTCAAGATCTAGATCAGCTCAAGAGTGAATGGTGGGGGCGGCAGATATCCCCTCCGGACCTCCTTGACTAATGGCAAATGTCCCCCATCCTTAGCTCATCTCCCTCAGACAAGGATTGGGTGAGGAATTCTCTGGGTGGCAGGGGGAGAGACTTTCTAGAGGACTCTACTCCCTCCCCACCTTCCATGGCTCTTCAGAAGGAGGTTGGCTAAGAATCAGGAGAGCCAGGTGCAGGTCCACCCGGGTCATGGGGAAACCGTATGACCTTGGGTGAGTCTCATCCTGGCTCAGAGCCAGCGGTTCACCCAGGGGGCGGAGGTTCTGGCGCTCCTCCCACATCTCATAAGGCTGTTGTAGGCAACAATGGCGAGATGGATGTCCAAGAGCTCGACTGAGCGAAATCCCCATGCAGCTACGCACCC